>PVLC010006381.1:0-69730 GCA_004027655.1 Graphiurus murinus
GTTGCCTGAACTTATCCTGAGTACTTTTTTTCTTATGTGTAAAGAATGTAGTAAAGCCGGGTGTGGTGGCGCACGCTTGTAATCCCAGCATTCGGGAGGCTGAGACCGGAGGATCCGGGTTCGTGGCCAGCCTCAGCTACCTAGTGAGGCACTCCTCAACTTAGTGAGACTCGGTTTCAAAATAAAGAATAAAAAAAAAATAGGGCTGGGGGTATAGCTCGGAGGTAGAATGCCCCTGAGTTCAATCCCCAGTACTGAAAAAAAAAAAAAAAAAAAAAAAAAAGAATGTAGTAAGTAAAATAAATATTCAAGGCAATGGCTCTGACACAAATTAGGCATCCCCCTTTTTCTTGGGCTACCTCCACATGAAAATATCCTTAAATAATTGTGTTCCAGACATTATTGCACCTTCATCATCAAGCACACTTGAAAGTATAATCCATAATCCAAAATTGATACTACTTCTCCCAGAACTCTGCATTTATTTCTTTTAACTTTTTTCTTCTCTCTTTCTTTCCCTTTCTTTCTTTCTTTCTTTCTTTCTTTCTTTCTTTCTTTCCTTCCTTCTTTCCTTCCTTCCTTCTTTCCTTCCTTCTTTCTTTCTTTCTTTCTTTCTTTCTTTCTTTCTTTCTTTCCTTCTTTCTTTCTTTCTTTGTTCTTTCATGTTGTGGTACTGGGGATGGAACCCAGGGGCATTCTACTTCCAAGCTATACCCCCAGTCCTGCAACGTCATCCTAATAGCTGGACCTTGAGCAATGACTCAATGACTCGGCCCACTGGAATTCTGCAAGGCAGATGATTCCAAAAGAAGGAATGCATGGCATTTCCCACTTTGCATTATTATATTCTGGAAATTTGGGGTGCTTTGGGTTTTTTGGGTTTTGCTTTCACATTAATTTTTTTTTTTTTTTTTTTTTTTTTTTGCGGTACTGGGGATTGAACTCAGGGGCATTCTACCTCCGAGTTATACCCCCAGCCCTATTTTTTATTCTTTATTTTAAAACTGAGTCTCACTAAGTTGCGGAGTGCCTCACTAAGTAGCTGAGGCTGGCCGCGAACCGGGATCCTCCAGTCTCAGCCTCCGGAATGCTGAGATTACAAGTGTGCGCCACAACGCCCGGCTATGCTTTCACATTAATTATAAAGAAAAAATTCTTAGAGACACAAGATGGCTAAACAGATTGTGATTCCTCAATGTTAGCTAAAAGACAATGCCTTAGCTTGCCTCAGAGATATTCATTAACCTTCTACAAACATCAGGAATTGAACTTTGCAAGCTTAGCTACTAAACCAAAGATACTTAGGTCTACTATTTCTTATCTGTGAGCAAAGAAAGCTTTAAGACAGATAGTTTGTCTACCTTCCCCCTTGTCTTCACTACATATTAACTACTCTCTAGCTGCCTGACAGGAGCTGAGCAAATAGTGAAGATTTAATCTAATGAATAGAGTTTCCTCTCCATTGTTAACTTTTAACACTGGTTTTGTACTAAAATAATTTTTATATACATATTGTATTCTGTAACCTTTGCTGTTTTCTTATCCCATCAAATACTATGGGAAATAGCTTTTCTAGTTAAAGTTGTACCCACTCAACTTTCAGAAAAAGCAAGTCTGTAAAAATTCCTGACTCATTGTAAAAGTTAGTATAAGAAACGGTGACTGACATGAATTAAAGAGAGGTATTTCAACACTGCATTGGGCGTGAGCATATTCTTGTGACCTTGTCACAATCCACACCGAACGAGGGACCCCCAGCCCTGCTGCCTCGAGGGCTGGCCCCCGACACAGTCCTATTTTTTTTTTTTTAATTTTTGAAAAAAAGTCTTGGAAAGTTGCTGAGTGTCTCTCTACTTGCCGAGACTGTCCTCGAACCTGTGATCCTCCTGTCTCAGCCTCCAAGTACTAAAATCACATATGTGGGCCACCACACTTGGCTTCTGCATTTAATTTCTGATGTTTAATTCAAGAGATAACTCTTTCTGCAGCTTGATAGTAGTGTTATTATCACACATTAGGCATTATCATTGCCCTATCTCACAAAAATGTAGCTTCATATTAATAGATCTACCAATGTAGCCAAAATTTAATTTATTAAACACACAGCTATCTTGAATTAATCCATGAGATGTGATAAACTATTTTGGCATATTTGACTGGATATTACTAATGGGAGATGTTATTAGTATTCCTGGAGAAAAAAAATTGTTTTTATTTTTTTTGTTTAAGCATTGCATTGAATTAAATAAAATATGAATAATATTCATTAATTAACTGTGCAGTAACAGTACATGAAAAAACCAGGGTTGTGGTCATTATGCTGTCAAGACTACTCTTAACTATACATCTCAGGTAGTGGTAAACTTGCCCTTTGTTCTTCTGTTCAGAATTTAAATTCTGATTTGGATTCTTTGAAATAAAAAAATATATATAGTCATTTTATGTTATTTCATACCAATTAGTATGCTAATGTTCAAAATCAGACCACAATGGAGTGAAACTAGAAATCAGCTCTAGACCCAGAGTAACCATGTAAACACATGGAGACTGAGCACCACACTGCTGAATGAGGATTGGGTCATAGAAGAAGTAAGGAGAGAAATAAAAAAAATACCTAGAAACCAATGAAAACAGAGACACAACATATCAAAACCTCTAGGAAACCCTGAAAGCAGTACTAAGAGGAAAATTTATAGCACTGAGTGCCCACATAAGAAGAACGAAAAATCACCAAATAAATAACCTAATTACACAGCTCAAAGCCCTTGAAAAACAAGAACAGTCTAACCCCAAAGTCGGTAGAAGACAGGAAATATTGAAAATCAGAGCAGAAATTAATGAAATAGAGAATAAAAAAAAAATACAGAAAATCAACAAAACCAAAAGGTGGTTTCTTGAAAAAATAAACAAGATAGGTAAATCATTGGCCAACCTAACCAAAGAAAGAATCAACTCAATTTCTTAATGTAAACTTTTAAAAGAATTCCTAGATTTGTCATTCGGAAGTTCTGTGTTTAAGTTAAGAACAAATATAAGACATTTTAAAGCATAATAAAAATATGCAAATAAGTTAGCATTACCAGAAGCATAGCAATTGGCAATATTGTGTACTGTCAAAAATACTACATATTTCTCAGTCACATGTACAATGCCATATATAAAGTGTGTCCCTAGAGTTGTATTTATTTTTATGTAAGCCTCATCTTCCTGTTAAAATACAATTATTTTAAGAGAATTTTAAATGGTGTTTTATCGCTTATATTTTAAAATTACTGAATGCCACATATTTTCTTAGAAGCAGATATTATGAGATGACATACCCTGAACATAATTCACATGAGGCAGATTAGAGGAACATATGTGTCACTAAGTGAAGTGATGTGAATATACAAAATCAGAAGCCAGAGGAACGCTCATGATTGTCTTCGCCAACGTGAGCATTTTGTCCAAAATAGGGTAGTATACAAATACACAATTTAAAAAAAAAGTGAACAATGCCACATTAAAGCAGCTGAGTAAATTTGCTTTGCAGCAGCTGCTGCCAAGAGCTAGAGTGGAGTGTTTGTGTATTAAAGGGCAAGCACATCTGGGGGTAAGGATGCCATGAAGACTTTAGGGCATGCACAGCTCATTACAGATTCAATTGCAGCACAATGCTTGTCCCCTCCAGTGTGGTCCCTTTCTCTTCCCTCCTGGGAATAATAGTTTATAGTTACTGGACTGTGGTTTGGGAGCTTGAACATGGAATGCTGCATCTCAGTCATAGTTAGGAGACGGGGAGGGTGTGGAATTCTGACTGAGAGAGAAGGAAACTTATGTATCCTGGAATCTTCATGGATTCAAGCCAGGGAGATTGTCTTTTGAATAAACCAATTGGCCCTGTGTAATAAAGTAAAATCACTTTCAGGTCCCCTCTTCATCAATGTTTCTTACATATTAGTTCCAAACCTGATACTTCCTGTTCATCCTCAAAGAGTGAAAAATGATTCTTGTGCTGAGGTAATGAATATATTTTCAGACTGAAAACCACAAATGGGAGTAGGAAGTGTCTTTTCCTGCTTCTTGCCCTCTCGGTAGTCATTTAATATTAATACTATTGAAAATGAAGACTTTAATTCTCCTGGAATGAGAATTTTAACAGAACACCACCAACACCAAATTCAACCACATTTTTGTATTAATAATAAAAGCTGAGATAGAAGCACAGCTTCTGTGTGCTTGCTGAGATAGAGCATCGAGTATGGGTGAAGTTTTATCTATTGAAATAATACGTATTTATCAAGTGTGTGTACCTACTGCATCATGTTCTTGATAAAGAAGACACAGATACAAAGGAAAAGACTCGCCCTTAGGAAGTTTATATTCTGGTAGAGAAAAAGTAAACTAATTAAAAAGGCAATGTTGTATAATGTTGGGTGATAGTTACTGTGGCTATGATAAAGTAGGCAAATGGAGATAGAATCTTCCTGGGAAATATTTAAAGCATGATCATTTTAAATAAGGTGGGAGTTCATTTTTAATATGATGCATTTGAACAAGACTCAAAAGAAGTGAGGGCATAATTTATTCTGATACGTGAAAGAATAGATTTATTTGAAACCAGTGGAAAATCAAACGAGAAGACTGCAGAGTAGAATGTTTCTTTTCATAAGTAACAGGAAGAAGTCAGTAATGAAATATGAAAATGAGGAGGGAGATTACTTGAAAATTTACTGGTAAGCCAACATGATTTGTTAATGAACTAGATATAGAATTTGAAAGGTGTCAAAGGATAGCTATAGGGAGATTACTTGAAAATTTACTGGTAAGCCAACATGATTTGTTAATGAACTAGATATAGAATTTGAAAGGTGTCAAAGGATAGCTATTGGGATTCCACTAAGCATATATTCTATAAATGTAATTAATTGAAATTCTGTGCCTTTATAAAAATGTTTCCAAGAATGGTTTGTTAGTTTGTGTATGTATAATTATATTTAATAAGTTCCTTACTTCTTTTTCCTAATTAAAATCTTTCCTACATTTTCTTTCCTCCATAATTACTAATTTTTTTTTTTTTTTTTTTTTTTTTTTTTTTGCGGTACTGGGGATTGAACTTGGGGCGTTCTACCTCCAAGCTATACCCCCAGCCCCATTTTTTATTCTTTATTTTGAAACCGAGTCTCACTAAGTTGCGGAGTGCCTCACTAGGTAGCTGAGGCTGGCCGCGAACCCGGATCCTCCGGTCTCAGCCTCCCGAATGCTGGGATTACAAGCGTGCGCCACCACGCCCGGCTCATAATTACTAATTTTTAATCTAACCATTTCTCAAAATCTTTATTAAGTTTGTGTAAGGCTGTCTGCAATATTTGAATTTTTTAATTTTCATGCCAATTCCAGTCTCTGCCAGCCAATCTTGAGCTTCTTAATTTGTTTTTTTAGATTATCTCCAGGTGGTTCCTGTGATATCTTTATGGTTTTATTTCAAAAATTACTCTTTATTTAAGAAGTTTGATGTGTAAACAATTATATTGAACTCAGTAAATGCTTTAAAATCAAAACATGGTTAGAAGAAAGATAACTTGATTTTGTATGTTCAGACAAGAAACTAAATTGAAAGGGATGCCCTTCCATTATCTATTATTTGTTAGTTCTTAGTCCAAGTCATAGCAGCCTGGTCCTAGAGCCTAAAATATTGTATATCTTCTGGAAGTAAAGGAGAAAAATAGGATGCTACTGATTGTGTGTGTGTGTGTGTGTGTGTGTGTGTGTGTGTGTGTGAGTGGAAATTTAATTCAGAGGCATTCAGCCATTGAGATACACTCCCAGCCCTTTTTACTTTTTACTTGGAAACAGGGTCTTGCTAAGTTATAATGATCCGTCCTTGAACCTGCAATTCTCCTGTCTCACCCTTTCAAGTATTAGTATTACAAGCATGTGCCACTGTGCCCAGTTCTGATTGACTGATTGATTGATTGATTGATTTTTATTCACTGTCTCCTGACTCCTCTCAGACTGCTAAATTGAATTATTTCACCTGCATTTTATACAATTCAAGTGTCTTTCTCTTCATAGATCTTGCCATCCAGTCATGGACTTAAGCTCAATGCCATTTATTTTTTACCTCTCACTTAGCATGAGAATTTACTTAAGTGAGCACTAGACATCTATCTCAGTCTGCCATGGGGTACATGTTCTGTAATAAACTGCTTAAGCATTCCTTCCTGTGTGATCCTCCTGAGTAACTATTGCCACTCAACTGGTAGGAAAGTAATGGTATTGCATTAGAAAAGCATATGTAAATCCCATTCACCAGGCTTGGCTCTTCAGAAGCTCTTACTGAAGGTTAGGTATTACTATTAATTGTGGGAAGGCAAAGAGTGCCCTCCACAACTTCTATATCTTTTCATTCCACTTTCCTCCCCCTACGTTCCCAGCATCATCCAATAGCACCATTTATTCAGTCTTGTCACTGTCCTGTTCTAGCATGCACTAGATCCTTTTCCCATAGTATTATTTTCTTGTGTCCAACATAGGAACTCCACAAATGAATATTTCTCCTGATACCAGGCTTCTGGAAGACACTTCTTTCCTATTATATTAGAATATGTTATATAGGATATAATATTATATATAATATACATTATATATTAGAATATATGTAATATAGTATATATATGTATACTTAAAAGAGATGCTTACATATAAAATAATATATATTTATAATATATATTTAAAAGAGATGACAGTAACTCATTTTATGTACATAGGATCCCTCTATAATATTTGCAGAGTTTTTCATAAATTATTCAGTGAATAAACAGGGACACTTGAAAGAAAAAAATCTTGTTGGAAACATGAGGACTCCCCAAAGTCCTTCAATTTCCTCAGATGGAAGATAATTTCTAAAGAGACTTTTTTACAGGGAGCAGTCCTCATTCCAGGTTTTGTACATCTGCGTCAGAAAGCCTACTTACCCTAGGATAGGAGACAGATAGGATCTGCCATGAGTTTAGTAGCTAAATCCTCATAATACACATTGCTTTTATACAGGTTTTGTTTTGTTTGGGGGGGTACTGGGGATTTTTCTACTTTTTTGAAACAAGGTCTTTCTAATTCTGGGCTACAGCCAGCCCTTTTTATTTTTTAATTTGAAAAAAAGGATCTCACTAAATTACTGAGACCCTCCTGTTTCTGCCTCCCAAGCACTGATATACATCACCGTGCCTGGAATTTTATGTAGTTTTTATCTCTTCTCTCAGAGGCCTGAACAAGATTAGTCTCTCAAATAGTACAAAGTTTTTTGTTTGTCTGTTTGTTTGTTTACTATTGAGTCATTTGCCTTGAATTCAAAACCCACAACTGACATCTGTGTATAACAGCCCTCATTACTAATTGCCACATAGTTCTCATTCTTAATCTCTCAGATGTATGGTGATTTTTCCTTTCTGGTCTCAATAGGGACCACGCAACTCATTGCGTCCAGTAAGTCATGATCAGATATTTCATGAAACTCTTTGGAGTTAGAGTTTGCTTTTACTGGTAGAAACCCCTGCAAAACTGTCTCCTCCTGATATGTTAATTAGCCTCCTTTGCAATGATGTCTCCTCTCTCTTCTTTCATTTCTGTGTGATGATAATGAGGAGAATAGAGCTGAACTGAGAATTTACAATGGGCATGTGATGTGAGAAACTCATTTTTTCTTTCTAGTCATTGAACAATGAACTTGTGTTTTATTATACTTTCTCCTTTACCCCACCTTCAGAACTCCAAATTGCATCCATTATCAGATATAACATTCACAGTATATTTTAATCTATATTATTATAGAACTGTAAGAAAGACAACAAATATAGTCTCCTTTTCTCCTAAATGCAGATTTAAAGGATTGAAAATAAATTGGACTTTACCTAAGTCTTCAGATTTCAGACAGTGATCATTTTCACATAGCATTTTTCTCTGAACCTTTACAGGATCTAAAACAATTGCTTTATTCTGGATTCAACCCTTGCTTTTCCTTTCAGGATTCACAGCAGCTGTGTTGTCTTCCAGATTGTGGCAGCTGTCTTAGAACCTTTAGGTCTTACTTGGAGGACCCTAAGGGAGTCTATGCTGTTTCAAGAGACAATCGAAAGTCTTATCTAGTATTCCAGATAGGTGGGGATAATTTTTAGATGAGTTTAAAATGATTTTCTCATTGTATGTACTTGTGGGATTTTTTTATTATGAATGAGATCAAAATAATGGCACTGAGCAGCATTTCTAGATTTATTTGCTATTAATTTTCACAAGTTTGACTTCAGTTTTAGGATGCTGAACTTCAGGTGTTGATTAATGTTCCCTTCATATTCTTCAAATGAATAAAAACGCAGCATGTCTACATGACCGATGGATGTGAAATGATATTCCTGGTGATCAGACTTCAAACGTGATAAAATTAACAAGAACTGTTAGGTGACTTTGACTCAGTTTTTTGGTTTTTTTTATCTTACTCGTAAAAATTTTGTACACAACAACTTCATTAAATCAGTCACAACCTTAATAACTTTTAGTTAAATAAATACAAATTTTTAACATTTTTTTAAAAAAATGGAGCTCAATAGATTTTTCAGCATATGGAAATTGTGTCAGATTTTTCTGTGCAAAACTTAGTCTCTTTTAAATTTAGCAGTTTTCAAACTCAGTCACCTTACCCATCACCCCCAAAACATTAAGTGTAGTATGTAGTCATCTCATAAGAAAGCACTATATGTATATTTGTGTGTGTGTGTGTGTGTGTATAAATTAAGATCAATATGTGATCAAACATTATTTTGAATATCAGTAATATGATATGGAGAGATCTCAAATGACTATTCCGTCCAGTAGAGTGGCACTAATTTGGCTTTGAATCTTATAGATCTAGAGGTCAAAGCTACAAAATTCATAGATATGGTACCTTTTCTTTTTCCACCTAATAAAAGTGCTCTCTGAGCATCCTACCAAGTTTGTATTTCGCTTTCTCTATAAGTAGGGCTATTATTTTAATATCAAAAGTTCAGGAAGAGTGGCTTCTCCAACTGCCTCATCTTCAGTTTAGAGCTTAATGTATTCACTTGGGAAGCATTTACAAAATAAGGATAAAGTAATGATTACTGAATGCCTTAAATGGAATGTATAGGTTATATAGATATATAGGTATATGGATATATAGATAGATAGGCATATATATGTATATAGGTGCATTGATATATAGATAGGTATATAGCTATATAGGTATATATATATAGATATGTGTATGTATGCATATATGACATATGCATATGTAAGTATGTATGCATACACACATATATGTGTATATGTATGTGTGTATATACATCTATATATTTTTGTTTCCTATGGCGTTCTGCAGAGATTCAAATATTGCCAATCTTCAGCTTAATATTTAGGACCATAGGCTGAGGCACTGCCTTTACTTGTACTTTGAAGCAATTCACATGGTAGGGGGAAAAAAAGCCTCCCTCACAGGCGTAAACATCTATGTGACTGATATTTTTATTAATAAATGTGTTTTAAAATATAATTCTTACAAACAAAAAGTCCCTCTGCTTACCTCTCCAAAATATAGATTATTATATAACACAGCTTCTAAACATTGATACCACTTTCCTTACCTTTTATACTCTGGCTATTTCCCAAGTTTGTTCTCAGTTTACTAGCTGGTAGAACAAGAAGGGAGCATGAGTACGTAGATTCCACTCACTTCATACGTGGCTTCTGGGCAGAAACCCCATCATGCTTAACATCTATGTGTGAGTTTATACCCTCTTCCTGTATTCCTGGTATTCACAAAAATATTGTCAATGATGTAAGCAATCTCTTCCTCACAATAATACTTTCTGAGGAAAAGATTGTCACATTTTCCAAAAACATATGTAATTCCAGTGCCAAAAGGTATTTCAAATTGATTCTGTTACTTGTATCCCACCTTGAAATAAATGGAGAAGCCCACATGTCCAAATGTATCTAGTAAAATATTACATATACATTAAATGTGATCACAGTCAGTGTTAGCCTTCAAATTTATCAGCCTCATTTTACAAAGATGAAGTTTTATTAACTGTGCTAGGAAATTTTTTGAAATTAGTCCCCCTGATATTAAAAGAAAGCAGAGATGAGGGTCAGTTTTATTTCTTAGCTGTATCTGATGCCCAGAGATTAAAGATTCTTAGGTCTAGTAAATGCAAGTGACAGATTTCTGTACCGTGCTGTGCTGCTGAATGTGTCAATGAGTCACCCTCCTTTATTCTTGGTCTTTTTTCAGGCAGTGCATACACAGGTCACAGTAAGACTCCGTGTGTGTGTGTGTGTGTGTGTGTGTGTGTGTGTGTGTGTGTGTGTTGATTGACTTACTCAAAAGACTAAAGAGGAACTTATGCACCAGCACAGGCTCCACAGATGAATCTCTTTGTGTGTTCTTTTCTTTTCCCATTTATGTGGCTAGGTAATTTATTGAGAAGAGGCTTCTAAGTAAGGTTTTTATAGCACCCAGTTGGGAACTTGCTACTAATCTCCTTTGGCATGATAAGCCTATGCCAGTCTCTTTGGTTTTCCATCTTCTCTGCCTCTCCTCTCTCTGTTTTACCCTTCAGTAAATTGATCCTCACTAAATAAAAGAACAAAACATGTTGATGAATCAAAAATGGGCTTAACTTTAATAATTTACTATGTAATTTCATGGCAAGCCTTTTAATGATGCTTAATTTTCTTAATGCTCTTAATCCTCTGTAAGAAAAATGTTGATAATGCTACACATTATTATATTTGAGGGAGGAATGTGTTCCTGCAAGTAATTGCTTAATTACTTTAGTGGATTGTGTACTGCTGGCTTGATGTGCCTCTCCATCTGTTTTCTTTAATTTATTGAATTGATGCCATTTGACAAAAGAGCAAATGTAAGTCGCATGAGATAGAGATGAGAATAGGTCACAAGTCTGAAGCTTTGGGGAATATATGCTTCATCAGAAACTTAAGTCAGCCAGCTGATGTGTTAAATCTGGACTTCAGTGCTGAAATGCTATGATTAAAATAGGCCTCCTGTTATACTCTATTATATGAATTTGGGAAAGCCTCAGTTCTTTCAACCATAAAATGGGAATAATAATTCACTTAACTGGAATATGCTGAGCAATTTACACGTGTAAAGTAGTCTTTAATAGCTGTATAGATGATGATGAATGAGCACTTCAATGGATTTCAATGCTCTCCTCCTCCTCCTCCTCCTCCTCCTCCTCCTCCTCCTCCTCCTCCTTTTCTTGTGTGCAGTACTGAGGACTAAACCCAGGTATGTTTTAACTCTGAGCTTCATCCCTGGCTCTTTTTTATTTCTTTTGATTTTGAAATAGAAACTCTCTAAATCACAAGAGGCTGGTTTTTAACTGGTGATCCTCCTGTTTCAGCCACACAAGTAATGGAATTATAGATGTGTACCACTACAGATGGCTATTACAAATATTTTTGATGGAATTATAAGTTCCCCAAATGATAGTAATTGAAAGAAATTACATGCCTTTTTTTTGCCTTGGATATGGTAGAATTTTTACCCCCTTAACTCAAAGTTTGCTCTGTTATTCCCTGGTTTGTTGAATTTTATTTTATTTTTATTTACTTAATTTTTCTGTGTGTGTGTGTGTGTGTGTGTGTGTGTGTATGTGTGTGTGTGTGTGTGTGTGTATGTGGTACTGGGGAGGAATTGAACCCAGGGTCATTCTAACTCCAAGTTACACGTCCAGCCATGTTTTATTTTTATTTTTGATGACAGGTTTACCACTTGCTGAGTCTATTCTTGAATGTGCCATCCTCCTGTTTCAGCCTTGCAATTACTACGATTATAGGTGTGTGCCACCATGCCCTACTAATTTTTTGACTTTTGCTGAATTTAATCTTTTTGTTGTTGTTTTGATTTTCAAAGTGGAAAATATTTTTCATATACCACTTTGATCTACTCTGTTAATGGAATAGTATTAGAACTAGCTCTATTTTGGAGAACAATTTAAATATTCCTGTATATACTTTTCAACCTCACTAAACCTAAATCAAAAGTTATCCTTTTCCCTCTAAAACTTGTCTCCTAACTGGTCCATCCAATTTGGTTGGCTACATCAATGTTACCCCGTAATGTAGGCTTGATTTAGTCCTGATTAGGTCTGCGTATATTTATTAGGTTCACAGAATATCTAGTTCCCATATGGCCTGATACTTGAGAATATTGTACTTTATTTTGGTCAGTGATGGGGATCGAATCCAGGTAGGTAAGTAAGTGTTATACAACTGAACTACATCCCAGCCTCTAAAAATGTACTTTATATTTGATCTCAACTTGCTTCAAATTCTGGCTTTACCAAGTAGACTGTAAATTTAGACAAGGTGTTTAATGACTTTAAGTTCAAATTACTACCTCTATAAAGTTGGAATAAAGGAATTAAGTACAGAAAGTGATTATTCCAATACTTGGTACATTATTAATTCAGAAATGATAGATTCAATAATTAGATAACTCAAACTGAATTATTGCAATAATGTTATAACATGTGACTCTAAATTCTACCTCTCTTTCCTCCAAGATATTTATAATTTAATTGTTCAGTTGATCATTTTAAAATTGTGTTTCTGCCTTTAATAATGCAATAGTTTCTAAGTAACTCCAAAATGTTTCCTAACCTTACTCTGTAGATTCACAGAATGCATATATGGAACATTTCAGAGGTTTTGTGAAAAGCCTATGATGTTGCTTGCAAAATTTCAATTATACAAGGATAAATAACATTTAGAAAGTAGGAATCAGTGGTATACTGATAAAAGCTCTAACAACTGGCTCTCTGAAAGAAAGAAGGAAAGAAAAAAAAGAGAAAGAAATGAAGGAAGAAAGAAAGTTGGTTGAGAGAGACAGATACAGAAAAGTAATAAGGGACAGACAGTGGAAGGCCCAGGAGGAGACAAAAAGGAAGAAGAAAAGGAGGGAAAAGAGAGGAGAGCAGGGAAGGAGGGACAAAGAGAGAAGGAAAGGGAAACTTGCAAGTCAGAACCAGTCATCTCTAATCTACGTAGGAATAATTGATCACTTTCAGATTTGTACACAGAATCTAGACTAATTTTTCCAAATAATTCTTCTTATGATCTTACAAAAAGTTATTTCACAAAACAATAAGTAAATAAGAATATTAAAGAAATGCCTATAATAATTAAGAGGTACAGAAAGCTAGCCTTATCTTCTGATTATTATAAAATAATATTTATAAAAATTTAAAACCAGGAAGAGTGGCAAACATGTTTGCTTTCATTCTAACTCTTGAAAGAAACCTACTAAAGTAACTAAATAATAAAAAATAAGAGTGATCCCGGCGTGGTGCACATGGCTGTAATTCCAATACTTGTGAGGCTAAGACAGGAGGATCACAGGTTCATGGCAAGGCTCAACAACTTAGTGAGGCCTTCTGCAACTTAGTGAGACCCTGCTTCAAAATCAAAGAATGAAATTGGTCTAAGGTTGTAGCTCACAGGTAGAATACCCCAGGGTTCCATCCCCAGTATCACATAAAACAAACAAAATCAAATACCAAACAAACGCAAAGTCTATATCAAGTATGTGATATATAGAAGACTTATATTCATAATCTATAAACAAAGAATTGGAGGTTAGAATGTATATACATTGACATTTTGGAGTCTTTCCAAACTCCCTACAGACAAAAAACTACTATTGTAAAGGAAGGAAATAAATTGAGCCTATCTTATTTAAACATAAAATGCTATTTTTTAATGAAAGGGGAAAAGACTGGGAGACTAGATGATCAAATAAAATAAAGTAAAAATTATTCAGTCATTTAGTATGTGACATAAAAACTAGAATAACATAGAAATACAAAATTGATGCTTGATCAGATTTTTCCTCATATACAAAGAATAAATCATATTCCTATTTGGGCCATATAGGAAATTTTTGGACTAATGATGAGATTCTAGATAGCGTGAATTTTTTAATATTATACTTTTAAATAAGAAAATTAATATATATGATATGTTAGCTAGACTCTTAATTATAAATTATAAAAATGATAAGAACAAAAGTTACAAAAATATGAATGCAGATATAGTAATAATCAAAAACATTTTAAATATAAAAAAGCAAAACCTGCCAAACTTATGAGTATAACCAAAATCAGTGGAGATTTTATATATATATATATATATATATATATATATATTCATATTAACTTTGCTTATATTCAAGGAAAATTCAAGAAAGAAAACAGACATATTTAGAATTATGTAGGAGAATCTGGCCATAGTCAAACTTGGCAAGGAACTTAAAATTTATATTAGGCTTTAGGTAGAAATGTGTGAAAATCACAGTAATGTAGATTCTTTTCTAGAAAAATAATGTATCTAGAAGAATATATAAATTCTAGCTTGATTACATGAAGAACACACTTAAAATCTATAATACTAAAGGAAACATTTTTCAAAATCTATATTAAAACTGTAAGAACAAGAGAGTGTGGTATTAACATAAAGATTGAAAAATATTTCAATAAAAAACAGAGTAGAGTCTGGAAAAAGATAAACATTAATATGGCCAACTGATTTTTAACTAAGCTGCACAGACATTTTAGCAGAAGAAAGGATTGTCTTTTCAACAAATGGTGCTAAAGAAATCAGATATCCATATGCAAAACATGAATTTTGATTTACATTTTGCACCTAAGTACAAAACTTAAAAATCCATTATACACTTAAATATAAACCACCAAACTATTAGATTTCCAAAAGAATGTAAACATATTTTCTGATTTGAGTTAGCCAAAGAGTTTTAAATATGATAAGATCCATAAAGGAAAAATAATAATACTTGGATGACTTCATCAAAATTAAAAATTTAGAGATAATGTTAGAAGATGTTTCTCTCATATATGGAGGCTAAAGAGAAATTAGGTAATTAAAGAGACCTCAGAGAAAGTAGAGATTCCAATGGAGGGATGAAGGGGGTTTAGAGGTAACAGTTTAATGCTATGTAAATAAACAAATTGGTCAATACCAATCTCAATGACATGTAGTGGAAGGGGGGGAGTGAGGTGGGATCCAGAGAGAAACTCACCAAGTTTATAATGCAGCAATTAAACCATATTGAAAATAAAAAGGAATCACTGCTCTTACTGGCTTCACATTCAACTTCAATAATACCACAGCAAACAGTTCACTTTAAAAACGGGCTGACAGGGCAATATCAACCTAAGACAGGGCTCCTTGAATGACTCATCAAGACCCCATGATGGGTAAGATTAAGCACCTGGTAGGAAAACAACCTAAGACAGGCACAGTCCTTCGTGCATTTTAAAATAAAAATGGGGGAGTTGTGGGAGCCCAGCTGGGCACTCTCCCCCCTGGCAGTTGCTATCTGCATATATGAGTAATTATACTGACTCTTCTGCTATGGCTACATTGGCATCTCAAAGTCTGGAGATTGCTTCTAGGATGCGTAGATGAAAGACCCTCCCATTTCTTAGAAAGTAAATATATGACCCTAAAGGATTACGGTTTTATGACTCTAGAAAGTTTGCTTTACCAGGCTTTGTTAAGAATGTGGGCTATATGTATAAAACGAAGAAGTGGTGCTATTTGTGTTCTGACAATGATTGATATGTCATAAAATGTCTATGTAGCCATGTTATACTCAAGAAATGTATAAAAATCCGTGCTGAAAAAAAATAAGTAAATAAATAAATAAAATGAAAAATAATAAAAATGGGCTGAAAACTTCAATAGACATGTTACTCAGGAACATGAACAGATGGTGAAATAAGCACTTGAGAAAATTTTTATCATTCATTTTTGGCTATTTAAATTTAAACAACTATGAGATGCCACTACATACAAATAAAATGTCTTAAATGGAAAAGCTTGAATGTACAGTGTTAATAAGGATGTCCTTTCATATGTTCTTAAAAACATAAGAAATTGATCAAATTTGTGCTACATTAGAGTTAAGTTTGAAGTAAGAATCTCTCATGCATGTATGCTGTTTGTATTTTACCTATAATTTCCTTGCTTAATTTAGATCAGAGAAAAAAGGGCCCTCATTGTTATATTATGTATCTGGATTATATCCTGTGCTATTTATACCAATATTGTTGCATATCAATTTTTAAAGCCTAATAACTTTTCATTCTAAATGTGCCTCTGCATAGATGGGCATGGTGGTGCAAGCCTGTAATCCCAGGACTTGGGAGGCTGAGACAGGAGAAAACATAAGGAATTTTGGATAACTGTGGAAGGAGGCCAGTAGAATAGTGAAAGGGGATTGGGAGATGGAAGTGGGGAGCAGGAACAGAGGAATGAGGAAGGAAACAGTTCCAATAAGGCCTTGGCAATGTATACAACTATCACTACCAGTGTTATTAGCATGTATGTGGAAGGGGCAGGTAAGAGCAGGGAGGGATGTTGAGGAAAGTGCGCAAAGAGCTGTGTGCATGTCTGCTTTATCACACTTAACCTCACTATGATGTATAATTAAAATGCCCTAATAAAAGCATAAAAACAAACAAAAATTCTCAAAGAGACTAGTATGGCTTATTTGCAATTATAGAAATGTTAACAAAGATGTAAAAATGATTGGAGGCAAGATTAACTATATCATGTCATTATACACTGCTATAGTGGTAACTTGTAACTTTGTTTTATATATAAAGGCTATTTATATAATGTCAATTTGCACATATTTAATCTCATTTTCTCTAAGTTTTCTATTATGAGCAATAAAAATGATTACTAAATCCCACTTACCCTACCCATCACACTTGTAAATTTCTGTATATAGATATTTTAGATGTTGAAAGTTGACCAAAAGTAGGCCCAAAGTATGCATAAAAAATGAAGATTATAGTATAAATAAAGTAGAATGGCATTTGTGCAAATTAATAAGAAAAGACACTGGTAAAACAATAGATGTAGAAATTATATGTAAAAATTATATGTAGCGATGCAAGTAGTGACTGAGGAATGCCTGTAGTATCCATACTAGAGAGGCTAAAACAGAATGATTGCGGGTTTGAGACCAGCCTCAGCTACTTTGCAAGACTCTCAGCAACCTAGCAACAGCCGGTTTCAAAACAAGAACTAAAAAAAAGGCTGGAGGGTAGTTTGGAGTTATAATACCCTGTTTTAATTCTCAATACAGGAGAGAGAAACAGAGAGAGAGAGAGAGAGAGAGAGAGAGAGAGAGAGAGAGAGATTATCTACAGGAAATTAACAGAATACTTTATCTAAAAATACTTTATCCCATGTATTAAGTCTATATAATAAACTTTCAAACTTTAATTTCAGGTTATACAAACAGGTCTTTTACTAAGGGATTGCCAATGCAAATCATGTGACATATATCTATTTATATCATTTTTAGAATCACTCTGTCTCATGGATATCTTTTGCGGGAGGCAAAAGAGTTAATATTTAAATGTGTCATCAAGTCAGGATTGTAAGAAAATTGCTCTTTGACTAGAAAGATTATACCTAAATAAAGCATCACTATTTCCTCCTATTTAAGTAACTTTTGCTTAACATTTGCTGCTGGTGATATAAGATGGTATAACTTTAGAAAATAAAGTGATAATAACAACACTTATAGAAAATACACATGCCATTGGAATCTGTGCCTTGGAAATATTGCTTTTCTAAAAATATTTTATTGACTAGACTATAAAGATAAAAAATGATTGTGAAAATATGCTTATAAATTATAATCAATACATGAATTGCCAAACGATCTACTGATATTATAGCACTCACTTATTTCAACATAATGGAAAAAAAATGGCTTATATAAAGAAACTAGTTACAAGATTTTTTGTATTCTGTATATCCTGATGAATATATGTGTGAACAATGACCTAGATAACCATTCTAGAATTTTTTGTTTCTTTATTTTTAGATAATATAACATTATTTACTTAAATGTGGATATTCTCATTACTCAATATGAAGATCTTTATGAATTCAATTTGCCATTAAGTTGGTGAATTTCTTAGGTTACCTCCAGGTTATGACAGTATGTCTTCATTATAAAAAATTTTTTAAAGCATTCTTTCCTTTATATTTTAAGAATAATAAAAATAATTTATAGAGTAACAAGCACAGATAGTTATATTTATCACTAATATTTGATGGAGTGATTTCAAAAATTTGCCAAAATTTGTTTCAAAAATTTTAATTAGCACTGTCATATGCTTTGTCTATACTTCTGTCCATCTGTGCATGTGTGTTTGTGTGGTCATAAAAGCTCCTTGATTATTATTCTATGCTTTGAGATAAAAATAGAGGGATGTTGTTCTTTTTTTCCTTTTTAATACATATGTTTAATTAACATATAGTTGTACTTCCTTATGGGGCACAGTTCAACATTTCAATACATGTTTATAATGTACAGTGATGAAATCAGGAAAACTGGCTTATCTATTGCCTCCAACATTTGTGACTTCTTTGTGTAGGAAAAATTTAAAATCCTCTCTACTAGCTATTTTGAAATATTTTGTGAATTGCTTTTGGTTAGTATTACCCTACTCTACTGTTTAATGTTAGAATTTATCCCTCCTATCTAGATGCTCCCTAAACCCACTAACCATAGTCTTTTCATCCGTCTCCCCATCATTAGTAACCACTATTCTATTTATTTATTCTTTGAGAACATTCGTTTTAGCTTCCATGTATAAGTAATAAGGTGTGGCATTTGTCTTTCTGCAAGTGGCCTGTTTAATTTAACATACTGTCCTCTAGTCCCATCCTGTTGCTCATCTAGTTCCATCTATTTTATTTTGTTGCAGGTGCAAACACATACACAACATATAGACATATAATTTCTTTATCTCCATTAATCCATGCTAAGAAACATGAAAAAATATAAGATGTTACTCTAACTGTAAATTTACACATTGCTCTGCTATAGATTCATGGATGTGGCATAGCAAAAGAAATATACCTTAGCGTATTTTATTCAGTTTCCCTTGCCCTCAAGTTCCATGAGGGTAAAACTGATGAGCCAAGACAAATGCCTTCAGGTGGGATAAAGTGCAATACAGCAGAGGAATTTTGAGTTTATGAAACATGGATCTTTTATAATGGACATTAAGCACGAGTCTTTTGCAATGGAGGAAGAGACCCTACTTTTGGTGTCTCTAAACACAACTGTCTTTGTTCCATAGGGAGAATCTTCTCTATCGTCTAAGGCTACTTGATAAACAGATTGTTTTAAAAAATCCATAATAAAGATACTACATTGCTTTCAAGATTTAAAGAAATATGAGAAACCCGTGGAAAATAGGTTTAGATCGGTTCTTGGTTGAATTCAGCAGAAAAGGGATCCATTAAAAATGTACTGGATGGTTCCCAGACTCATACATAACTTGTGTTAGGGACAAACTCAATGCCCCCTGCTTCTTTATGTCAATAATTTCCAGGGTTAGGTGCATTTAGTTGGTGCATGCTAAGTACCAATCCCACATTTTGTTTTCTGTAAGGGAAATAATTATCAAGTTTTCAGTCTATAGACAAGAGATGGTTTTACCACCAACTAATGTTAGATTATAAATGAGATTTTTCAAATTTAGGAATGAATTAAAACACTAAAGAGCCAAATAATATTACAAATGTCCACTGCATTGTTTTTGGATAACATAATGTTTGTAATTTAACTCCATGGTTGGAACAACTTTGTTTCCCTTTAATTCTATTTTTGAAGCCCTTGGGTAGACCATGCATATGTAACACTATATAGCAAGAGACATTACAGATGCAATTAGGATCACACATTAGTTGCCCTTTGCAGGTGTAATTAAGGTTGTAGATTTGTTAATCTTAAAATAAGGAGATTATCATGGAATTATGCAGATGAGACCAAAGTGCTCATATCAGTCACTAAACCAAAGAAGGGAGGCCGATGAAGTCAGAGAAGTTCCCAGCATAAGAAGGACTCCATACAGCACCCCTGTTTTAGAGATGGAATAAATTATGTGGAAAAAACAGAAGGGAAATTAAATTTACCAGCAACCAGTGACCTTGGACAAATATCTTGAACCTTACTTAGGAACTAAATCAATCTCTCTCTCTCTCTCTCTCTCTCTCTCTCTCTCTCTCTCTCTCTCTCTCTCTCTCTCTCTCTCTTTCTCTCTCTTTCTTCATCTATTAGATATGATATATGTATATATATATATTTTTTTTTTTCTGCTGTTCAACCAAGAACTGATCTCTCTCTCTCTCTCTCTTTCTCTCTATATATAAACATAATTGGTGCATTGTAATCATACATCTTGATGAAGTTCAGAGTGGTAAAGGCATAGCCCTCCCCCAGTTCCCACCCTATTCCCTCCCCCTTCTCTCCTTCCCAGGCTCAGCATAGTGATTGATAAGTTTGTGTATGTGCATCATGTCCATTGAGGGGAAGCCTTAGATGAATGAAGAAGGTGACGACCGAACTGAGGGAAGTAAATCTCTTGTCTTGAAAATAATTTGATGTTATCCCATCAGACTTCAATCAAAGAAAGTAATCCCATCATGCCAGGCTTCTGACCTATGGCCTTATGAGATAATAAGTTTCTGTTGTTTTAAGTCACTAGGTTTGTTGAAAATTCTTATGGCAGCAACAGAAAATTAATATGAGTTCTATGCTAGGTTTATTTAAGAATCATTCCAAAATTCCTAATTTAACAGCACTGTTTCCTAAATCTCTCGCATTTCATTAACTTCATTTCTTACTGCAACCACCTTAAACTAAAACTCTAGGTCACTATTTTGTTGTTGTTTTGAGTTTTCTATCTTATGGTTTCAAAATTAATAAATGCAGAAGAGCTTACAAAAATAAAGTACAATTTGCATAACTCATCTGTTCCTACATCCAGTTTCTTTTGCTAGAGGCAAGCACTTATAACAATTATGCTTTAATAGAGTGCATGGTGTTTATTCCCATAAATATAAATAGCATGCTCATACTGGCATTCTTGATTGTAATTTTTAAACATTATCTTTCAAATCATAAATGAAAGATGAAGTCTTATCTCAGTATACTTTTCTCCACTTCTGCAAATTGCTGATGGTTTTTGCCACTTAATTTTTCTATGATTATATCTTTAAACTTGAAATTATATAAAATCTACTCTAGCTTTCTTGAATCTAGGCATTAATTCCTGGATATTTTACAGTGTTATGTAAGAATATTTGTTCCTTAATAATTTCTCAGCCTAGCCTGGCATGGTGGCGCACGCTTGTAATCCCAGCATTCGAGAGGCTGAGACCGGAGGATCTGGGTTCGAGGCCAGCCTCAGCTACCTAGAGAGGCACTCTGCAAATTAATGAGACACGGTTTCAAAAATAAAGAATAAAAAAATAGGGCTGGGGGTATAGCTCGGAGGTAGAATGCCCCTCAGTTCAATCCCCAGTACCGCAAAAAAAAAAAAAAAAAAAAATCTCAGCCTCTCTTTCAAATTCCTCCTCCAACCCTTCAAAGATTTACTATTTTTTACCTTTTCTACCATAGAAGTTAAAACACTTCAGTTTTGTATATACTTATACTGAATTTTGCTGTTTGTATAGATTGAATCAAAATGATAAGATGTAAAAAAGCATCATGTATACATATATAATAAAACAAGATTTACTAAGGAAATTTATAAGCAAAGTAGAAGAATATGACAATTCCCTATTCTTGTACCATATGACAAGGAGTGTTCTTGGATAAGACATAACTAAAATACATGTTGAATGGGGAAGGTTTCAGGAGAGGGGCTTACTCCTGTATAATACTTTACATTTTTTTATTGGAAAAACATGAATGTAAAATGCCTTGGCAGCTGTAGAACACTTCTACTTGAGAAAATCAAGAACTTCTGGAGCTCAGATACTAGAATTGGCTAGAGGTGTGGAACAAATCCAATTTTATTATAATCTTTCAATGATACAAGAAACTACTATGCATATACTCATTAAATGGATATTCTTTTCATATGTTCCATAAATTGATCAAATTTGTGCTACATTATTGTTGGCTTCAAATTTGAAGTATTTATCATGCACGAATGTTTGCATTGTTCCTACATATATATTTTTTTAGATTAAAGATAAGTAAAGACTTCTTTGCTATGTTTCTGGATTCTTTCTAATGCTATTAATACTAGCATTGGTACAGATCACATTTTTGGAAGCCTAATGAATTTTTATTCTATATCTATGTCTACATAGCCAGGAACAGTGGTATGAATCTGTAATCCCAGTCCTTGGGAAGCTGAGACAAGAGGATTGAAAGCTCAAGAACAGGGCATGGTAATTTAACAAAATCCTATTTCAAAAATATAAAGTAAAATAAGACTTGAAATGTAGCTCAAAGGTAGAAAACCCCTGGGTTCAATTGTAAGTAACACACACACACACATGCACACACACACACACACACACACACACACACACCACATTGTGCTATAAAACTTGAAAACATTACAAAATTAGAAAATAATATAGGGAATTAATTTATCAAGCACTTAGCTTTAAGAATTATCAACTTTATCTGGATATACTCCCTCCTTACAGGCCAGAGTTGTATTGAAGCAAATCCTAAATATTATGTAATTTCATCTATAAAGATTTTTATGTTTATCTGAAAAACCAAGGAGTTTTTTAATTTTAAATTTTGTACAAAGCTGTCATAGTAAGATTGGTTATTGTAATTTTTATTAGTTAATTCTGTTTTTTGTTTGTTAAATTGTTTTTGCCATCTTTCCATTTTTCTTATTTTCACGTAACTCTTGGTTATGTCCTCAAGTCAATTAATTTAAAACTGATAATAAGAAATGCACTCTGAGCCCCTTATACCTGAAAATATATTTACCTCCTAGAGATTTAGCATAAAATTCTTATATCAAAGTCATTAAACTAATTGGATTATTATTATGTTTGTGTACTTTCCACTGAACATCCGGTCTTGATTTTTTAAATACTTTTGCTGATGCATTGTATTTATTCATCGTAGTGAGGTTCAATGTGCTACAAACACATATGCATACAACACGTGGTGTGTTTACCTCCAAATCCAACACTGCTCGCCTTTCCCTGTAAATACTAGTGGCATTGGTAGTGATACCTTCATATACGGACATAGCATTGTTTAAACTATTTCCTTCACTAGTTATTCCTTTTTTCCCTCCCTGCATCCCTTCCTCAATCCCCTTTCACAAGTCTACTGGTCTTCTTCCATATTTATCTTGAAGTCCTTTTGTTTTCTATTTTCTCCATAGCTTCCACGTATGAGAGAAAACATTTGACTCTGGACTTTCTGAGATGGGCTAATCTGACATAGCATAATATTCTCTAGTTTCATCCATTTTCCCGCAAATGGCATAATCGTGTTTGTCTTTCTGGCTGAGTAAAATTCCATTGTGTGTATGTACCACGTTTCCATTACCTATTCATCTGTTGATAGCTACCTAGGCTGGTTCCATAATTAGGCTATTGTGAATAGTGCTGCCGTCAACATGGGTATGGATGTATCACTATAGTATTCTTACTTTTTTTTTTTTTTTTTAAGATCTCTAGGAGTGGTATAACTGGGTCATAAGCTAGTACTATTCCAAGTCTTTTCAGGAATCTCTATAGTGATCTCCATAGTTGTACTAGTTTACAATCCCACCAACAGTGTATAAAGATTCATATTTCCTCACATCGTCACCAGTATTTGTTATTATCTGTATTCTTGATGATTGCCATTCTAACTGGTGCTAGATGGAATCTCAATATAGTTTTGATTTGCATTTTCTTGATTGCTAAAAATATTGAATACTTTTCATCTATTTATTGGCCATTTATATTACTTCTTTTGAATAGTGTCTATTCAGTTTCAATGCCATTTTCCCATTGGGCTTTTAGCTTTTTTAGTGTTAATTTTGAATGTTCCTCATGTGTTTTAGGTATCGGAGGAGTGGTTGGCAAAGGTTTTCTCCTACTTTGCAGGGTACCATTGTTTCCTTTGCTGCACAGAAGCATTTTAATTCACTACCATCACCAATCTTGAATTTTTTAAGAGAACTCTTATTTCATTCCTCGATTATTATTTTCTCAATCTAATAGGTGTTTTCATCTCTTGTTTGTTATTACTATATATAGAAAGACATGTATATTTTCTTCTATCCTATTTTATATTTGGTAATCCCATTAAAAATAAGATTTCAAGATGTGGAACATTTTTCCTTACATCTGCTCTATTTTGTCTTTCTGTAACTCTCATTAGTTGAATGTTGTATGCCCTATAAAATATTATTTATTTTTTAACTATTTTTATTTAGAGTTCTCCTTAAAAAAATGTTTCTTTTCTTTTTTTTTTTTTTTTTTTTGCGGTACTGGGGATTGAACTCAGGGGCATTCTACCTCCGAGCTATACCTCCAGCCCTATTTTTATTCTTTATTTTGAAACCGAGTCTCACTAAGTTGTGGAGTGCCTCACTAGGTAGCTGAGGCTGGCCACGAACCTGGATCCTCCGGTCTCAGCCTCCCGAATGCTGGGATTACAAGCGTGCGCCACCACGCCCGGCTAAAAAAAAAAAATGTTTCTCCATTGATTTGGTAACTCATGTTTTGTTATTGATACTGATTTATGCTGTTGTAATTTTACTTTATACAGACAGTTATTTATCTTTTCATGCATAGCTATGATGCTCTGCAATTTTCAGAACTGCTGCTGTCTACAATAATTCTGCTTCTAAAACTGAAGGTTAGAAGGAAATATCAGCAAGAAAATGAACTTGCTTTCTTTAAGTTCAGCCTGAATTTTGACTACAAGGATATTCTGTTAATGTCAGAAATTACAAAATATCCAGGATTTAGGCAGTCAGTCTTTATGATAAATAGTGTATGTGTGTGTGTGTGTGTGTGTGTGTGTGTGTGTGTGTGTGTGTCTGTGGTACTGGGGATTTAATCCCAGGGCATTCTACCTCTAATCTACATCCCCAGTCCTTTTTGTTGTTGCTGTTGTTGTTTTGTCTTGCTATGCTGCTGAGTTTTGCTACATTGCTGAAACTGTTCTTGAATCTTTGATCCTCCTGTCTCAGCCTCCCAAGTACTGGGCATGTGCTATCATGCCCAGCTTAAGTAAAGCAATATAATAAATGTTTAATTGACCAATATAAGCATGTGTTACTAAAACTATCCTACATTTTACATCCTAGAGTATAGACTCTTTTATAAAATACATTCTGGGTTGAATATTTAGCTATTTTATATGAGCAATAAGAAAAAAAAAATAAACCTCAATCTAAATACCATTGAGAGCTGGATTTGGTGGCACATACTTGTAATCCCAGTACTTGGGACGCTGAGGCAGGGGGATCAAAGGTTCACAGCCAGCCTTAGCTACTTAGTGAGGCCCTCTGCAGCTTTGTGAGACCCTGTTTCAAAATAAAGAATAAAAAATAAGACTGGAGATGTAGTGTGGAGGTAGAATGCCCCTGGGTTCAATTCCCAGTAGCAAGAAAAATAAAAAAAGAAAAGATTCTAAATTGAGTTTAATATGAATTATACACAACTTAACTTCTGTATTTCTAATAGTTTAGAGAGTCAGAATATTCAACAGCATGTATGCATACATGCTAAATATCTAGAAAAAGTTTCAATCCATTTGGATATTTAGAAGGAGGCTAAATATATGACTCCTTAGAGTAAATAAGAATTTTATGAGAGTTAAGTCATATTTTCTCTAAATAAAATTTAATTACATTTTTTTTGTTTTAATTTTGCAAATACTAAAATGAAGTAAAAGAAAAGAAATCCAAATCACCTCCTTTGGCACAGGACTTTTTTCATATTGCATTCTATTTAATACAAAATGGTAAATAATTTCATAAGTATAATAAATAGGAGTAATAGGATAATCAGTTATACTTATAAAATTGATAAAAAATCAATTACTGTATCTAGTTGTATTTTTTAATAGGTGAGGGTATATAATCATGGTTAAATTATTTTTTAAAGTTTGCTAAAATCTTTAAAATACATATTTTGAAAAACTTGAGGTTTTATTATATAGTTTATATTTCTTGATTGCTAATGAAGTCTAGTATATTTTTGGTTTTTATTTTATTTTCTATTTTTAGTTTATGCTTTACTTTTTTGAAAAGAGAGCAATTAGGGTGTCCTCTCTTATAAAATACCTGTTTGGTTTTTTTTTATATTTAATACAGATCAGTCGTATTCCTTACTTAAATTAATTTTAAAATATATGTTCTTTATGGATGATATCTTTTCTCATTATCTATGATGAATTTTTCACTCTTTCATTGGTGTTTGTTAATTTGAAAAGCTGTGTTTGTTACATTGTCAAGTTTATTCACAGTTTATTTTATGGACTTATTTCTTCCTCATTTTTAATATTAATAAGTATTTTATTGATGAAAATAAAAATAAACAATACAGTCATGAAAAGGTGCTAAATACTACCACTAATAAAAGAAATACAAACAAGACATCAATTAGATTTTGCTTAATGCAAACTTGGAATATCTGATATTGGTGTTGCTGAAAGTACAGAAGAAGGAGTCCCCATGACACAGTTGTTGATGGGTTTGGGCATCTCACAAGGTAATTTGACAGTGTTTCAGGTTAAGGGAATATCTCTTATCCTAAAATTGTGAATACTTGTCATTATTTTCTTAAATCATTTTTACCTTTGTATAAAGTATCACCCACATAAAATTCGTCTTTATGTACAGTATAAAGTATTGATCAAGTTGTATATTTTCTCCTTCATATATCTACTTTTCCTTTCACTATTTCTTTAGATAAGACCTGTATTCAGTGACATGTAGTGCCATTTTTGTCAGAAACCAGGAGTCTGAAGAATGTTAGATTTATTTCTAAGCTCACTATTATATTTGTTTAGTTCATTCTACCTTGATACCAAGGTCATTAAATCTATTTTTTAAAGTATTTAAATGTTTTAGTGAAAGACCAAAATTAAAACTTAAAGATTAAATATTTTTGTCCATTCTGAAACTGCTACCTTTCCATATATACTTTAGAAATGATTTGTGACTTTACCACACAGGCATGTGCACACACACACATGCACACAAACTCACAAACAAAATAATTATTTTTTTCTTAAGATTGTGTGTGTGTATGTGTGTAGGGGGGTACTGAGAATTGAACCCAGGACTTCTACCTCTAAGCTACCCCCCTAGCCTTTTTTATTTTGAAACAGGGTTTGCTAAGTTGCTGAGCGCTTTGTTAAATTGCTGAGGCTGGCCCCGATTCTGCAATCCTCCTGTCCTCCTGTCTCAGCCTCCCAAAACACTAGGATTACTGATGTGTGCCATCACACCCACGTCCAATTCTTTTTTTGTTGTTGCTGTTGTTTGTTTTTGTTCATGAGTGTGAAATTACATCAAATATCAATGTGAAGCCAGGCTTGGTAGTGCACGCTTGTAATCCCAGCATTTGGAAGGCTGAGACCAGAGGATCTGGGTTCACGGCCAGCCTCAGCTACTTAGTGAGGCACTCCACAACTTAGTGAGACACTGTTTCAAAAAAAAAAGAATAAAATATAGGGCTGGGGGTGTAGCTCAGAGGTAGAATACCCCTGAGTTCAATCCCCAGTACTAGTTGAGGTGTGCTATTGTGTACTAGGGTAACTACAGATAATAATCTACTATATATTTCAGCAAGTCACAAAAAATTATTTTGAAAGTTTTGACCATAATGAAATAATTTTAAGGAAGTAAATATGTTTAACCTGATTTAAAACATTATACAATATATACATGAAAAAATTACTATTTTCTATAATATAGAACTGCTACTTAATTGATACAAGCTTTTCTCTGTTTCTGTTTAGTCAGAAATATGTGGAACATCACATGTTACTCTGCTTATATGTACATTTTTGTGTTTTATATACTAGTGAAAAATAAATTTAAGTTTCAATCAAATAGATTATAGATAAATAATCGAGAAATTTTTACTCTTTTTTTTTTGGTACTGGGTATCGAACCCAAGAACATTATACCACTGAGCTACACCCTGGCCCTTTTTATTTTTTATTTTGAAATAGGGTCTTGCTAAGTTGCTAAGGCTAGTCTCTAGCCTGCAATCCTGTCTCAACCTTGCAAGTATTATGATTACAAGCATGCACCACTATTACTATTTGTCTATATCTGCTATTTTGAGTCTTGAAGCCTCAGAGTATAGTATATTCTCTCTCTTTTTCCTTTCCTATGGTCAATAATACCCATTGTTTTCCTTTTGACTTTTCTGATTTTGTTGTTGTTGTTTTGTGGTACTAGGGATGGAACCCAGGGGCATTCTACCTCTGAGCTAGTCCCCCAGCCCTATTTTTTATTCTTTATTTTGGAACAGGGTCTCACTAAGTTTTGAAGAGCCTCACTAAGCAGCTGAGGCTAGCCACAAACCCAGATCCTCCAGTCTCAGCCTCCCAAGTACTGGGATTACAAGTGTGCACCACCACACCTGGCTTGAATTTTCTGTTTATGAATAGAATTGTCCTTCTACTTAGAAATTTGTTAAAATGTTGAGATAAAGTATCGTGATTGCTGTAGACATTAACATGATCTCTTTCTTAAGCATTTTAAAAATATATATATATATTTTTTTTTCAGGTGAAAACATCTATTTCCTTAGTTCCATTACAGTTTTTTTTTTGACCAGTATGTTATTGAGGTCTTAAATGGGTAGTTCTTCACCTACTTGCAATGTCTCCAATGGAGTCTTATAGATATAATTTCCAGTTTCTTAGTTATTGTGGCACAATAGATTTGCTCAAAATTATTTTGCCTACCAGCATTCATGTTTAGTTGAAGTCCCTAAAATTTGTAAATTTTATTTATTATAGTGACCCATAACAATTAATGACAACAAATACATATTATATCAAAGACTATTGGCTAAAATAATAGAACAATGTCGTACCTCATGGCGGATGAATAATTGAGGAAATAATTGAAGAGATAGACCAGTGAAATAATGGAGGTGGAAATAATGAAGGGAGGCAGGGAGAGGAAAAGGAAGAACTGATGAAAGAATTCAAATTATTCTATGCTCATGTATTCCCTAACAATCTTACTATTAATTATGGGGAGGGGTGAGTAGCAGCATGGGACATGAAGGGAAACACATCAAAATCTGTGTGCATGTTTTTTTGAATGACTTTGAACCTCACGGTGAAGTATAATTATAATACACCAATATAAAAGAAATTGTTCATGAAGTGAAATCAGTAGTTTTACATAGAAATGACTGCAATGAAGAAGATGCATAGAGCAAGGGTAATGACTTATGGGGCACATATTTTATAGCAGAAATACAGAAGTGTCATTCTTTTTTTTTTTTTTTTTTTAATTTGGTACTGGCGATTAAACCCTAGGGCATTCTACCCCCAAATTCTACCCCCCAATGCTTTTTACTTTTTTATTTTGAAACAGTGTTTTGCTAATTTTCCAAAGGTTAAGTGGCTAATGCTGACCGTTAACCTGCAATCCTCCTATCTCAGCCTCCCAAATACTGAGATTACAGGTGGTTGCCATCATGTCGATCTGAAGAATATTTTAAAGCAGAACGCTAAAGTATATCATCTTACATATCCTACTCGCTGTAAATTAATGATTAATCTTTGCAATACTGTACTTTGTATGTAGCTTTGTTTTTATGTTAGCCTTGCCTTTGACTTGGCAGATACAAATGGCCTAGTGTAAATGTGCTAAATCCTAGGCTATTTCAATCAATTTTGTGTCAACATGCTTAATTAGTTAGCATGCTATGTAAAACAGAGAATGTACTTCATATTTATGACGGTTTTAATGTTCTGTCTAAACTCATGCATCCTCAGATTTATAGGCATGTGCTATGGTATTTTGTCATATTCATGCAAGGACAAAAAATTATTGCCAAGTTTTTAATTTTTAGCAGTAAACAATTCACTAATTTTCACAATTACAACAACTAATCAAGAATATGCATCAATATTAGCATCTTGCTGTTTGCATATATGAACATTATCACTGGATCAAGTTCAAAATTTCAAGAAGTTGCAGACTGCCTCTTAAAATATGTTGTATACCATGTTTGAAGGAACCATACATTAAAGTAAGACTTTTATAGTATAGAAAATATGGTCCCATCAGAGAGTTTTGGTATGAACACACACAGTACATTGGGCTATGATATAAAAGCACAAATATACTAAGCATTTAAACACCAACTGAGAGTATAATGTGTGGACCAAGAACAGAAGAAGTAAAGATAAAAGAAAAGCACATTAAATTCTTTGTCCTAAAATATCAAGAATAACTATCATAATATTGATATCAAGAAGTTTTGTAGCAGACAAGAAAAAGCAAATTAATTACATTAACTTAAAAGGCTAGACAGTAAGTGTTGCAGTGTTCTACTTGTATATCATGTACATATTTTATAAATTTACACCTATCTTGGTTTTATGCTAATTAGATTGTTATAAAATTAAATTAGATTTCCGTATTTTTTTTACTCTCTACTTCATTAATTTCTGCTCTGTTTTTAATAATATCCTGTATTCTACTGGCTTTGAGGCTAGACTGTTCTTGTTTTTCAAGGGCATTGAACTGTGTCATCAGGTTATTTATTGGGTGATTTTCTGTCCTTCTTATGTGATTACTCAGTGCTATAAATTTTCCTCTTAGCACTACCTACAAGGTGTCCCAGAGGTTTTGATATGTCCTGTCTCTGTTTTCATTTGTTTCTAGGAATTTTTTAATTTCTTCCCTTACTTATTCTATGATCCGTTCCTCATTCAGCAGTGTGGTATTCAGTCTCCATATGTTGACATGGTTACCCTGGGTCTTCTTATACTTGATTTCTAGTTTCATTCCATTGCAGTCTGAAAAGATGCAGGGAATTATGTTACATTGTTGGTGGGATTGCAGATTAGTGCAACCACTTTAGAAAACAGTATGGGAATGAAACCTACTATGTGATCCAGCAATACTATTCTGGGTATCTACCCAAAAGAATGGAAACCAAACTATCAGACCAACGCATGTGTATCAATGCTTAGAGCTGCACAATTCACAATTGTTAAACTATGGAACCAGCCAAGATGTCTATCACCAGATGAATGGATTACAAAACTATGGGAGATGTATGCAATGGAATTTTACTCAACCATTAAGAAGAACAAAATCATGTCATTTGCAGGGAAATGGATGGAACTGGAAAACATTATGTTAAGTGAGATTAGTCAGTCACAAAAAGTAAAAATTCGTATACTCTCCCTAATATGCGGAAGCTAGGGAGAAAGTGGGACATAAGAGGGACTCTAGATGAAGAAACCTTAGATGAGCAAATAAGGTGACTTAACTGAAGGTGATGGGAGGGAGGAAAACACCCTAATATACAAGATATACTTTCACAAAAATATCAAAGTCAATCACTAAACTAAATTGGAGAAAGAGGGTGAGGAGAAGCAATGGGGTTTGAATTGGGGAAGAGCAAAATGACAGATGTGTGCATGTATGTCTTTACCAGCTTGTACCTAACAAAGATGTATGATTTCAATGCACTGATAATTAAAAAATAATAATAAAAAAATAGAGTTGGCCTTTTCCAAAATAAAGAAAAGCAAATGACTTGTGCATACTAATCTTTTTCAGGAAATTTTCCTATGTGGGCACATTAGTCCCAGGATTATCATTATATTTCTTTTTATCGATTCCTTTGAATTTTCTATGTAGACAATCATGTCTTCTGTGAACAAAGAGTATTTTGTTTCTCTTTGCAAATTGATATTATTTTATTGCTTTTTCTTCTTTTAATGCACCAGCCAGGTTTTCCAAAATGAGGTTGAATAGAAGCTATCTGTGCTAGTAACCATGCCTCATTCTTGACTGAAAGGGAAACTATCCAGTTTCTTATCATTAAGTATGATGTTAACTAGGAGTTTTTGGTTTTTTTTTTTTTTTGTAGAAGTTATTTATAAAGTTATGGGAATGATCTTCTATTCCTAATTTTCTAAGAGTTAGTATCATGAATATATGTAGGATTTTGTTTAACACTTTTTCTGCATCAATCAACATGATGGTTAATCTGGACTGTCAGCTTGAGTGGACTTAAAAGATGCCTAGCATTTGGAAACTTCAGGTATTTTGCTGAAATAATTGACATGTGGAACAACCAATTGAGATGTAAGTCCAGTCTTGACTGTGGGTGGTTCTGTCCAATAGGTTAGGGTCTCAGGTGAAACAAAAGAGAATAGAAGCCATTAAGTTCAATAGTCGACCCTTTCAGAATATAAAGTGCCTTGTGTAGAATTTCAATTATTTTGTAAAAGTAAAATAAATGACTTAGAAATTTTAAAATATGATTCCAGAATGACTCTGAGTTTGATCTTTTCTAGTTTACCTTAAAAGTTTCCTGCAAGCTAGACATGGTGGCACATGCTGCTAATCCTAGTACTTGAGAGACTGAAACAGGAGGATCACAGGTTTGAGGATAGGCTCAGGAACTTAGCAAGATTAACATCAACCTGTTTCAAAACAAAAACATGAAAAGGGCTAGAAATATAGTTTGGAGGTAGAATGTCCCTGGGCTCAATCCACACACACATGAAAAAAATACTATACTGCAGCAAGGTGCAGTATAGTATTGGTGCATGATCACAAGTTGAATGCTAGGCTGGGAAACTTAGCAAGATCCTGTCTCAATAGAGAGAGGGGGGGGGCTGGAGATGTGACTCAGTGGTAGAGTGTGTCTGGGTTCAATTCCCAGTACTATAAAACAAAACAAAACCAAACAAACAAAAAACCCACAATAACACTTACTTTATAAATTATTTAGGCGTATCATTTTCATTTTAAACAATGCTTTTTAAATTTTCTTACTAATACCAGTTTAAAGATATACACCAAGGAATATGTATCACTAGAAAAATTAAGAGAAACTAAAACAAGATTCTGTGATATTCAATATTTATCTATAGCCTGCTTATAAAAGGAAATAAAAATGCATTTCTTTCTCAATAATTTATTTCTCTAAACTTGCATTTGACTTATTTCTCACAAGAAGAAATATTATTGAAAGTCACTATAGACTCAAAAAATACTCAGTTCTTATTCAAATTTTCAATATTATATTTCTATGATTTGTTTTGTGAAAAGTTTCTACTTGGCAATTTCAAAACCAAAACCACATTGTATACATTAAAGTAATTTCTGAAGGAATAGCAAAATAGTGCTCTTTATCTTGCATTATTTAATCTCTGTTACAGAAAATAAAAAGGAGAAGATGTAGGAAATAGAAGAGAAAACATCTGAATGAATTGACATAACAATGATCACCTTAGAAATGTCTCTTAGTTTATAGTCCCTTTAAGTTCAAGTTTAGGTTCAAGTAACACATTTGCATCTTATTTTATTCTCACAACAAAATCATAAACTCATAAATATTAATTCTACTTATTTTGGGGAGGGGCAAAAATTGAAGTCCAGTGAAGACAAGCCACACATCGAAGACCCTATACATAGCATGGCAAAAACTAAATTTTAGATCCCCTACCTTGGGTAGAGACAGAGTAAAATTTGTGTAAAATCATTAGGAGATATATTAGGTAGTTTGGGAATGCATGAAGGGGAACAAAAGAAGACATGGTACACAGTACCAGAGAGAAAGGTGGTGGTTGCAAGATTACCAGAACTTGGATATTTTGCTGATAAACAGATATGAAATGGCTAAAAATACTGCTAAATATTCAGGCATTGGCAAGAATACTACATACTCTGCTAAGTGCTTGGATTATTTCTCTTCATGTATACATACATACACACACTGTGTGTGTGAATGCCTTAGATGCATATATTCAAGACAACAAAGAAATATTGAGGAAAGAGTAGAAAGAAACAAGTTAATTCAATTTTTTTCTTATAAGACCATGTTTATTTGAATATAATAAATGATTAATACAGTTAAAATAAAGGCAAGCAAATCAATGAAGATATTATTGCAATAGAACAGGTGAAAGATAATTATGAGGGTGTTTACAGCATAGGGATAAATTGACAGATTTGACAGCCAGAATGAGTTTTGAAACTTAGGAATGTGTTGATTAACTGGATGTTAGAGATGAAGGTCAAATCCATACATCAAGGTTTATTGAATGTAAGTCATGTTTAGGGCATATTGAGAAAGCTAGGAAGGAAAGCAAGATGAGCAAGAAACCTCCTATTGAGAATGTTTCATAGTTACAACCTTGGTTAATAACTGAGCACATCTCTATGAATATTCCCAATAATATGAAATATCTTAAAACCAATTTGCTGTCTGATTGCTGAAATTAAATATGTGTCATCATAGTCAGAAAATTACAGAGTCGTTTAGATATTCCAACAGGTATTGGATGGAGGTAAGATATTTTATTTTTCCAGCTGAAAAAGTTGGTGCAGATATTACAGAGAAACTTTTGTAAAGTCAACATAAGAATCATAGCTTTACCTCACAAATTCTTCAACTTTCCAATGTTAGAATTATCCAGAATTGCAATTGTCAGAGAGTAATTCCCACAATGTGTGCAAGGTTGGATTATGACATCACCTTTCAAATGTATAATTCTTAGCATTATTTTATTCTGGTTACCATGGATATATTGGAACAAGCAATTGGGCCAAATAAAGCATTTAACAAATGTCAAGCTGAGGCAAATTGTGGAGAAGTCTTTGTTTCATCTTGTAGTAGTCTCATAGACCTGCCTCTCTCTCTGTTACACATATAAATCAAAAGAAAGGACATAAATCAAAAATTGGTATGAAGCAGTTCTTAGCTATATTTTTTAGGTTTTCCTTCTCTAATCCACTAATTATAAGCTTGTACTTACATTTTTCCAACAATGTTGGAGTGGAAAACTGTGGGACATTTCTTTGTTGGAGTCTTTATTAACACTTTTTTAAAATTTGAATTCCAATAAGCAATTACTACTATCTCGAGAGTCCTACTGTTACATTTGTTACAAAGTTCCTTGAGGTCTTGCCTCAAAATTATGATTCTATAAGTAGAATTCGACTTAGTCCTTGAAATTTTTCATAGGGGAATTTGGAATTGGATGAAATCTTAATTCTTTAGAGTTCCACAAATAAACTACTCAGAGCTTGATTGTTCTGATTCTTGGATTAATCTGAGACTCTTTACTCATCTTGATAGGGCAGAAGTGTCAAGAAAGTACTCAAACCTAAAATTTGCTCTTGGTACTCTCTCCTTGGTCTTCCCCAGACCAAGCAAAATTCTCATGCCTATGAAAAGGCTGCAGAGAAGACATCACTATTGCTCAGCATGAGGAGAAAGAGGAAAGAAATGCAGCTTTTCCACATTTCCCATGATTCCCTGAATCCAAAATACTATAGTTGCAGTCAGCAGTCAGTTTTTCAACTCTGTGGAAAAATAAATATTGAGGATGGAAAGTGATTTGCTAGCATTTGGCTCAGAAATTAATCACAGAAGATTTTTTTTTTCAGATGGCGGGAACTCAGTGCATATTGTGCTCCATGCCTGACCCATGTGCAATCTTCTCCAACACAGTTTTTGGCTAGTGATGAAGTTGGAAACAGGTTCCCTAAAATGGACTGGAGTGAAACAGGAGGGCTTAGAAACAATGTGGAACTGCATTCATCTTTTAAGTTTTCATTGTCTCCTGCTTGTTTTTGAACTTTGAACTATAAAGAATCTTCAACAGTGATCACAGGGATGCTTATGTTAGCATGTTTGTAGCCGAAAACAAAGCAAGTCATCATTTCTTCAAATGTCCACAAATGATTTTCAAGTTGAGACTGGGTTACATCCAAATACTATGGTTTGGATATCAAGGTTCATGTGTGGGAAGCTTGGTCCCCAGCATTGTGATGTTGAGAATTTATGCATAACTTTTTTTTTTTTTTTTTTTTTTTTTTTTTTTTTTTTTTTTTTTTTTTTGCAGTACTGGGGATGGAAACCAGGAGCATTCTACCTTCGAGCTACACCCCCAGCTCTATTTTTTATTCTTTATTTTAAAACAAGGTCTCACTAAGTTGCGGAGGGCCTCACTAAGCAGCTGAGGCTGGCTGTGAACCCGGATCCTCCAGTCTCAGCCTCTCAAATGCGGGGAATTACAAGCCTGAACAACCACATCTGGCATATGCATAACTTTTTTTTTTTTTCTTTTTTTTTTTTGCAGTACTGGGGATTGAACTCAGGGGCATTCTACCTCCAAGTTACACCCTCAGCCCTATTTTTTATTCTTTATTTTGAAACCGAGTCTCACTAAGTTGCGGAGTACCTCACTAGGTAGCTGAGGCTGGCCGAGAACCAGGATCCTCCGGTCTCAGGCTCCCGAATGCTGATATGCATAACTTTTAAGAGGGGAGGATTATGGAAAAAAAATAGATTATTGAGGGTACTGCCCTTGAAGGAATTGCTGCAGTTTTCAGCAGATCCCAATTTAGGTATTATGAGAAGTAGTTGTTATAAAAACAACAACAACAACAAAAACCTCTCTGGATTCCTGTCTCTCTATGTGGTCTCTACTTCTTGCAAGTCCTCTCACTATGATGTCATCTGTCCTTATTCCTATTGGAGACAAGTGAATGGAGTCATCAGATCTTAGACTTTCTGTCCAACATTGTGACTGAAATAATTCTTTCTTTCACAAGTACCAGCCTCAAGTATTTCATTATAGTGTGGAAAGAAAATATCGGAAGTTGAAAATAATATAGCTAACCTACTAAGAATCATAGCTTAGCAGAATAATACGGGATTGAATAGCAATTATTTACCCTTCTGGTCATGTGTCTGAAAGAGATATCAAAATTCGACAGTTTCTACTGAATACATATTGCTTTTGCACCACTGTAGGTTAAATTTTTGTTAAGTTGAATCATTATGAGTCAGGAATATCATTGATCATATGCACAGAGATAATCACCATGATTAATTAATTCAGAATTCCCTTTTAGCTCAACTTTCTCATGTAAGAAAGCTGTGAGAATACTGAATGAATAAATACATGACAAATGTAAGAAGACCCAATTGACATAGTAAACAATCTTTGACCCTTCTAATATATCTGAAAAATTTTGGTAGAAAAAATTCTCTAAACATTGTCTCTTGTGTATCTATCTGATTTACACATTACTAAATCCACAACTTAGATAATTCTGTGAGAAAAGACACTCAGTCATGGAACTTACAGAAAATTTAAGGATTGAGCAAAATTAGTACCACCCTTTTGACCAGAATACTTTCTTTTGATTTCTCTGTGCCTCACCTAGTAAAATATTGACATCATTGCCTGCATCACATAGTTCTTGTGTGGTATCAGTTGTACCATTCATTAAGCATTTATAAAATATCCAACAAATATTAATCACTTGATTAATATAATTATGGTTACTAATACCACCAGTGGCAAATTGCATAACACTTTAGGGTGGAAGCTTTGAAGACTTTGTTCCTGATTTCAAATTTGGACACTAGCATTTAGTAGCTGGTTACATTGATTAGTAAGAAAATTTACTCAATGCTTTTTTTTTGTCTCAAAAAATACCTCAAATTACTTCTTCACATTACTAAAATGCTTATATTTGTTATTAAAAAACATTTTCTATTATTTTTCAAGTACAATTTATTCTTGCCTCTTCATTAAATCATTTTCTTATACTTTTATCTGTTTTAATAAATGGGGTTAATAATGGTGTATATTTCAAAGCTTTAGATATGAAGATGTACTACATACTAAGTCCGGACAAATATAGTATTAATTAGAATACCCAGGAAAATATAGGAAATTCCAAGGGCTAAGAAGTAGAAACTTTATTGCTACTTTATCCATAATATACTACTTCAGTCTATTCTCCTTACAAAGAGGAAAATCATTGTAGTGGTTTTGAAAATCATAAAATACTATTATTCAGCTTCAATAACAACTTGTAATTGCATACGTTTGAGATAGATTAAACAAGAGTTCTCATACAATGAGATAAATATGAATTTTCCAATTTGTATATGACTTCTAGAGATTTATTTTAATAAGAAGGTCAAGCTGGGTATGGTGGTTCACATGCCTGTAATCCTAGCACATGGGAAGCTAACACAGGAGAATTGCATGTTCAAAGATAGTGCTTTGTGTTTACTAAGACCCTATTTCAATTTTTTAAAGGGCTTGTAGTATATGTAGTTCAGTAGGGGAATACCACTGGGTTCAATCCCAAGTTCCACCAAAAAAGTAAATAAAATGAATAACCAGATCAACTAAGTTACATTTATATATGCCTTTCTTAAAGCCTAGAAAATTTGTCTTTCTCGTGAAATTCTTTGTAAAGATTTATTTCTCTCAGAACTCAGGATCTGGATAAGGTAAAAACTGACATAATTTAAAACTAAGAATTCATTACTCTCAAACTCGAAAATAAGAAAAATATACAGTAAAATAAATAATTATTATTCAAAATTCTTTGATATGAGCTCATGATACATAGGAAATAAAATTATATTATAAATATAATTCCTCATAGTTATTAGAAATGATACACATAGCTGTTTATCAAGTCTGGATAATAACTGAATTAGAATAAGGAAATATATTAAGTGGGGCCAATGTCTTCACATGTCCACTAAACCATACAGCATGCATTTGAAGTAGAAACCAGCATTTTCCATTATATTGTTATTTCTTTCTGTATATAAAATATCTTCAAAGCTTGATAACCTAAAGAAACATACATGTGTTATTTTATATCATTTTTATACTTTATTGGTGTTATGTAATTATACATCATAATTAGGTTCAGAGTGATGAAGCATGCATGCACAGAGCACTTGCTGTGTTTCTCTCCAAATCCCGCCCCACTCCTTCCCCCCTGGTCCTTCCTCCTCTGCATACATTAGTATTGGTAATTTTGTATATGTACATAGCATTATTTGAACTCAAGTTCATCAAATCTCTACCCCCTCCCACTTCTCTCTCTTAATCCCCTTTCACTATTTTTATATAGTTTTTCTGGTTTAGAAATCTGGAAAAGGTAAAGATGGGTTCTTTGCTCCAGAGTATTTTATAGACTGAAAGCAAGGTTTTGGCCAGGTCTATGGTCAGCACAGGGGTGTCCTGGGGAAAGACTGGCTTCCAAGCTCACTTGTGTGATTGTTTGCTGGATTCAGTTCTTCCTGGGCTGTTGGGTCAAGGCTTCAGTTTTTCACTGACTGTTGGGTGAAGGCTGCTTTAAGTTCCTTGTGACATGGAAATCCTCAACATGGTAGGTTGCTTCTTCAGAACAAGTAAACAAGAGGGCAAGAGAGATTGTAGTGCTAAGAAAGATGAAATCCATCTTTTATGGCCTAGTCTCAGAAACAACACCCACCATTTTTATACTCTATTTGTTAGAAGCAAGTAAGTTCAAGCCTCATAAAGGGCAGGATGAGGGTACCATTGTGACCCATTTAACTTGCTACCTACCACATCTATGCTCTGAAAACTAGGGATCTGGAATCCCATTAGGGTAATTACTTTGTCCTAAATCATCAAAATAATAAATAGCCGAGTAAGTATCTGATTTAATTCTGAATCCACAATTTTAACTGTTAAGGCATACACAACAATAAAGAGTGAAAGCTGAATCAAATATTTTCCTCAAAAATTATTTGAAGCCGGGAGTGGTGGCGCACGCTTGTAATCCCAGCATTCGGGAGGCTGAGACCGGAGGATCCGGGTTCGAGGTCAGCCTCAGCTACCTAGTGAGGCACTCCGCAACTTAGTGAGACTCGGTTTCAAAATAAGGAATAAAAAATAGGGCTGGGGGTATAGCTCGAAGTTAGAATGCCCCTGAGTTCAATCCCCAGTTCCACAAAAAAAAAAAAAAAAAAAAAAAAAAATTATTTGACAGGATTCCATTAGCAGTATTCACCTAATTCTCTAAAGAAAGAGACCAGTTAACATTAGTCTAAAGAAAGGCAGAATTTTCCAGGTACTAATTGTAATCATGGGAGAAGTCCTTGACTTACTCTCCCTCCTGAATGATTTCATGTGAAATGGCACAGCAGTAAAATATAAACAGCAGGATATAGTCTTTTGAAACTTTATCAGGCAGTGCTTTACACATACTAATTAGTGGTAGATGACATTATAAGACAGTTTGACAGTGCAAAGGAAAGTTGAGAGGATTTAGTTTGTATCATGAAATTTTCCTCTAACAAATGAAAAATGTTTTTCTATGAGAATTAAACATTAAAGATTGTCTCATAAAACATAAAAACAACTCTTTGGCCTGTAAGACTTGCAGATAATACAATTATTTGTCTTAAGCTAATATGTGTGATGCATCTCATCAATTTACAATAAAACAAGGTAGTGGATACAAATAATTAAATTTATTTTGTAATAAACTTAATATAATAAATTATACATAGTTACCTGAACTCACCCTGCAGTAATGTGTTTCACCTTCTACAGGGTTCACTCTCTTTGTCATAAAACCATTGTCCAGAGTCCTTAAGCATGAAGCACAACCCTTATTACTCCTTTCCTCCAGGAGCTGAAGTCTAGTCTCAACAATTTGAGACCAGCTGGGCATGATGGTGCATGCTCATAATCCCAGTACTTGGGAGGCTGAAATAAGAGGATCACAGGTTTACGGCCAGCCTCAGTAGCTTAGCAAGACACACCACAATTTAGTGAGATTCTGTTTCAAAATAAAAAATAAAGTGAGGCCAGGGGTGTAGTTCAGAGGTAGAATGCTCCTAGGTTCAATCCCTAGTAACACATACACACACACACACACACACACACACACACACACACACACCAAAAAATTGAAATGAGAAAATATCACAGTTGTTACCAGATAACACTGCCATCAATATATAACTACTTCAAACATATCAAAGTCAATCACTTAACTGAACTTGAGAAGGAGGGAGGGTGAGGGAATGGGGCGGGAATTGGGGAAGGGTTAAATGAGAAATGTGTTCATGTATGCCTTTACCAGCTTGTACCTAACAAAGATGTATGATTATAATGCACCAATAAAAAACAAAACAAAACAAAACAAAAACAAAGATGTTGTAATCAGCCAATAAAGCCAGGTAGCTGACAAAGGAGCAGATTGAAGAAAGCCTTTATCTAATGATATTGAGGTATCTCAGAGAAAGTCTACAGTAGAGTGTGGGATACCTCGTATCAGACACAGGGGTTTCTATGGAAAATAGACTATGACAGGGGTATCAACTGCAGTGAAGACAAGTCTCCTAATCTGACAGCTTCTTTCAGTGCATGTGGTATTGAACCAGAGTTAGAGGGGATGGGAAGAGAAAATCTTGTCTCATCTATTGTTACACACACTATGATTTCTCCTCAAGGCTGTATTCTAGAGAAATTTTTTACATTCACCCACACTGCCTTTAATCCAAAAATAAATTCATGGTCAGGATCCTTACTGTAAAATTTCCTGTAATCTTCAAGGAGAGAAACATTGACATTTCTGCAGGAGAAGAAACTTCTTAGCAAGGTTAAGCATGGTGAAAAAATGGGTTGGATTTTAGTCTTCACTTAACCTATCCTTACCTGGGCATTGCTGTGAAATGCATCGACTTGACAATTACTTTTGGCTGTTCTGTTTGACATTGCAATGATAGCTCAAGGAAGTCTTTTGTCTCTACCATATTCTAGTCATAGAAACAAGCTTTATGATAGTCATCTAGCTACAAGTTTTTAGTTAAGTTTATCGTTGCAGAAAGTTTGGTTATTATAAAAGAGCACTGAAAGGTAAAAGTCTAAGAATCTTAATTTTTCTCTTTTATGAGGCTCTTAGCTTATGCAACTTTTACTAAGTCTCTTCCTAAAGTTAAAAGTTTAATGTAAAAGAGTAATGTGATAGAGTAGACATTTCCAAATCCAAAACACATCTTTAATATTTTATATGAGCAGCAGTTTAATCACCTTTGACATGATAAAAGCAAGAATCACATCATCATAGAATAAGAATGAGCTTGGTGTAGTGGCACATGCCTGTAATCCCTGTATTTGAGAAGCTGAGATATGAGGATCGCAGGTTGGAGGCCAGCCTCAACAACTTAGGCCCTCAGCAACTTAGCAAGATGAGACCCTGTTTCCAAATATAAAGCAAAAGTATGTTGGAGATGTAGTTCAGAAGTAGAATGCCCCTGGGTTCAATCCCCAGTACTACTACTACTAATAATAATAATAATAAACAATAATTGAAAAAGAGGCTGGAGATGTAGCTCAATGACAAAGTGCCTGTGTATTTAATCCCCAGTTCCAACGAAAACAGAACAGTAACAAAAACTTTCTTAGCACTGTCTAGGTAAAGACAGTCTTAGCTAACTCTATTATCTTGCTCCACCAGAAAATGAGCTCTATAGTAAAGAAGGCCCACTAAGCTGATTTGACCTGATGTCATTAAATCTTAAATTCTCACCATTTTTCTTCTGTTTCCCTAGCTGCCCTATGTTCACAGGTCTGGTTGCCAATAGTAAGAGAGTTGGTCAACTTAATTTCAGTCTCTTGTGAAAGATGTATATATAATTATACATGTGAAAGTAGGCACTAGAATTTATACACCCAGTGCTTGGGCTTATGAAAAGAAAAATCTTAACGTGGTGTGCAGGCAAAATTACGTTTCTGGGTTTCAAGACTGAGGGTAATGTCTATAAGGTAAGTCACTATATTAATGAACAGTGGAACAGCTTTCCCACCAGACTACCTCTATTGCTTATTGTATATAAATGTCTCAAGAGAAAGAATCTTATATCTCATTTGTCTGTCTACTGAGCACAATAGTATCGCCTCTGAATAACTATGCTATGGACAGAGGGTCTGATATTACAGTGTGGCCTATTGCAGCCTCTATGAAATGTCCCTTCCCTGCACACATTACAAGCATCAAGATCAGCTCTAATATTCAGAAAGCACTTTCCTGATGGCAAATCACTGTTCATAGATACAATCTCATTTAATCCTCATGACACAGGAAGGACTATAATTATTATTAACTACAATTAATTCTACCAAGGCAAGCTGGTTTCTTGGTCCTTAGCAAGTATTAAATCCAGAATTGAAACACAGGTGTTGAAGAAAGGCTCTGAAATCTAAAACCAGTCTCTCCTAAGCAATCTTCCTTTTCTTCAACCTGGATAATGCAATACTTATCCTCAGGATTTTTACAAAGATAAAATAATGATCTTAGTGATGTTATGGACATAACAATGCACTAAGCAGTGCCTATTGTGGGAAATCTTGTTGTAACTCACCTTTTTTATTCATAGCCAGAAAAGGAAGTTAGAACATTAGAATGGTTTCCTTTGTATCTTCCAAATGAAATTACTTTGGATAAAGAATTATGAAAATAAAAAGCACATTGAAATGGTGATTCTTATCTTCCTGTAGTAACTATCTTTTCTCATCTTTAATCTTATTGATTCATCTAAAGAGAGAGACAGATTTAGACACATGAGTTCTTTTTTCAAATGCTGACACATTTTATAGTCTAGGGGGGAAAATACCACTCTGTTTTCAAAAAAACTAAACAATTTGAGAAACATTTAAGAGGATGCATTTTCCATTATTTCCTATGGTTAATATCCAAATTCTCAAATTAATAATGGACTTCTTGATTGAAGCTCTTAAATTCCATCCATAGAAATCCATATACAGATATAATCATGAGAGTCCCTGGAGAGTAAAAAAAATGACATATTTTTGTATGAAATCAATAAAGAAAAATATGTGAGAATGCTTAGTATAAATAAAATACATATTATCCCTTATACTTTATCCTTATCTTACAAATGGATTATTCACCATCTTACAATTTAAGGCCATGTTTTTGCTCAGGGGAAGCCTTTGTAATTACCAGCAGATTTCTATTATCCAGCCAATGCTGATCTTGACTTCAGCATCACAGTATATTATTAATTTATATGTGTTTATTTGTTCAATAAAATGTGTTATTCTCAGACATTGCTATAAGCTTAGAGAACACCAACAATAAAGAAGATGAAGAGTTCCTGCTCTAATTGAGATTACATAGTAGATGATTTTGCAAATCAAACAGTATTTCAGAAATTAGAGAGTTACTCTGGTTGTGCACATATACTTCTTATTAATACCATATTGGTTAAGTTCCTAAAAGTAACTATAAATTATTAGAGATAGAAAAGCCTAGCAAACATAATTATGCCATTAAAACAGAAATTACTTTTTCAATACCTGTCATATAATAACATAAATTTTTTTACTGAATACTTAAAATGATTGGAAATGCTTAGCTGTAGTAGGATTTATGTAATACAAACGTACACACATAATGCGTGTTTGTTGATCATGTCCAATTTAATGCGACTCACTTTCCTATTCTCCTGTAAGTGCTAACTCAGGGCACTCTCCCTGCTCCTGTCCTGCAATTCCACTATGTCAGAATACAGTGCTTTCATCTGTTCAGTCTGAGAATGGCAGATTAGGGAAAGCATAAGAGTATTTTCTCTCAACAGCATTGCATAGCAGAGAATATGAGTTTTGCTGTGTTCTACCAACAGGTGAGATTGGTCATTTTATGCCCTAGATGCAAAGGGGCTACATGGTTTGGATCATAGTGGACAGCACTAATATCTCTTCTTCTGCCCATTCTTACAGTTACCAAATGCCATTTTTTATTCCTTCTTCTGTGTAACTAATAATCTAAAAAGACAATTTGTGTACTCTTTTCTCCTCATACCCAATATTTAAAAGTGAAACAGGAAAACATATGTAGGTGTATATGTATACGGGTAAACTTTAGGAATCATAATGACAGGAGGCATTCAGCAATCCCTTGTCTGAAGTCAATCTAAATGTCTTTGGCCAGACACAAGTGAATCCTTTTGAGTCTCTAGTAAAAGTTGGGAGCCTTTTTGAACCACTATTGACCAAGACCATTATCTCTTCCGTCTTCCATAGACAGTCTTCATTTTTCATATCACATTCGGCATCATCTAAAACAACTGCCGAACCTCATCTGTTCTTTGGAGATTCACAATCTTTAAAGCCTGCCTTATGCTCCTGAAAGATTAGAGACACGCTTGTGTGTGTGTGTGTGTGTGTGTGTGTGTGTGTGTGTGTGTGTGTGTGTGTGTGTTTTACTGGTGCTTAAACTCGTAATGCTCTACCACTCAGCTACATCTCTAGACCTTTTTACTTTTGGTTTTGATGCAAGTTCTACATACTCAGGTTGCCTCCGAACTTGTAATCCTCCTGCCCCAGCATCCACAGTAGCTGGAATTACAGGTAAGTACCACCATACCCAGCTTCATGGTGATGTTTTAATTTTTTTTTAAGTCATGAACAGTCTAATTATTTTTCTACTTCAGTCTTTGCAAAAGAGTTACTTAAATCATTTTTCTAGTTCAGCTTTGGCAATATATTTTAGTGAAATATTGCTAGGCATGATCAATTTTGCTGTATGTTTTATGCAAAAGTAATACTATGTGTTTGTGAATGTGTAAACGTACAACTGTGTTTGTTTTAAAGACATATTCTTTAGACCACTGTGCTCTGATCTTTTAATTCTTATGTCTCCAGTTCTTAATCTAATTGCCAGAATTAGAGTATCCAAAAACCAAATAGAAAGACATATCCTGCATGTATGTCATTGTCAACATGATTTACATTATGATGTGAGACCATAATATACCAATAAAAGTACAATTTTTTAAAAAGACAAACTCTAAATCTAATATTCTACTTAAGATATATCATACTGAGTTGAAGTTTTCTTGTGGTTAGCTTTATTTTGACTTTTTCAGCTTTACACAGTTTTTGCATGAATAGTCCTGGGAATCACTGGTAAATCCTTACCTAGATTTATCAATTGTTTCAATTTTGCATCTGTTACTTTATCATTCTCTCCTTCTCTCTTATGGCTACAGTTTTTGGAATTCTTGAAAAGTATTTGGATACCACTGCCCTTTTATTATCAAATGCTTCCATACATATTGTTTTCTAAGAAGAAGAAAAAAATCTTTTCTAAAATGACTGTTATACAATAATAAGTAAGAAAGTTAGGAAATATAATATTGTACAATATCATTATCAAGTTTATAGGAATACCTTCTAAAACAACCTACTATAAATACTTACAGTGATGGGAAACTCATAACTACAAGAATTCAAGGACATACTTCATGAGTACTTGGTGTAGAATTATGTAGTTTGGAATAGTTGTGGATGACTTTTGAATATTGTTGTTTACTTAAACATATAAATTTAAAATATTCTTAGAACAAGACAGACAAAAATTTTAAAAGAAATTTTCAATTTAGAAATTTTGATTCTAGTTAAACGATTATGCATTTTTTTTGTGTGTGTGGTCCTGGGGATTGAATTCAGTATAAATATATACATTATGGATTTGTATTCTCATTTTATATACAGTTTCTTTGTGTATTAAAATAGTTGACAAGCCCAACATGGTGGTGCAGGCTTGTAATCCCAGCATTCAGGAGGCTGAGACTGGAGGATCCGGGTTCGCGGCCAGCCTCAGCTATCTAGTGAGGCACTCCACAACTTAGTGAGACCCGGTTTCAAAATAAAGAATAAAAAATAGGGCTGGGGTTATAGATCGGAGGTAGACCACCCCTGAATTCAATCCCTAGTACCGAAAAAAAAAAATAGTTGACATAAACAGTGTTTCAATGCTTTTGATATATTTCAGCATATCACTATTTAACCAGTCCCAGACTATTGAGAAGTTTATATTTAATTATTTCATATAATAACTAATACCATAATGAAAACCTATCAACATAAAACTTTTTATCTCAAGGTTTCCTCCAGGAAATTTATTAAAAGTCAAAATTTCATGTTCAAAAGTATTTAAAGATTTACTACATACATTGTAAAATCTGAAGAAATATATTCCTTGACACATCCTTTTTATCTCTTTCACCTGAAATAGCATGACTGGGGATGTTAACTTCCTTTTCAATCAGATAAAAAAAATTAACATTAAAAAAAACTTGGTGTGGAATATATTACAAGTTTATAATGTTAATATTATAAAATATCAAGAAATTCAATATTTTCTAAATATAATATATGATATTCACTTTACAGTAAAGTTGATGGTACTGTTTGTTATATTTATAAACAGGAAAAAAGATAATCATATGATACCCTAGATCATTAACACATTTGTACCTACTACATTTCTTAATCTATTACTATTATTTTATCATATGTCAATTTAAAATTATACATATTAGTGATTAACTTGAAGACCTCTGTTCATACCTCTTATACTCTATAAGAGTACCACTATCTTGCTCTTGATATTTTTCATTTCTAGTCTATCTTTTATGTCCTACAACACTAGGTAATATCCAATTCAAATATAGGATAATTTTCATATTTAATATTAACACAATGAAGTTTGTTATCATGTGGCTATCACATTCAAGTAGAAGTATTGATATATAATTTTGACATGTGTCCTTAAAGTTTTTGATCTTAATATTCAATTTAATAATGAAACAATTTATCCTTGGGGCTTCTGCCTTCAGTAGATTCTGTTATTGTTGATTGTCAGGTTATTGTGTGTGTGTGTGTGTGTGTGTGTGTGTGCATTTTAGAATGTGGAAAGGAGTACTTTTGAGTATGGACAAGAAGTTTTCAAAATTACTTTTTCTCAATGATGTTTAGTTTAATATCACTCAGTTAGAGGTACAGAAAGGCTTTTTATTGGGTGTATATATTTTTCATCAGTCAAGGTTTCTCTTTTTTGTCTTCATTATCAAAATATATTATGAATTGGGTATTTTGTGACTATGTTATATATATATATATGCATATATATATACATGTATATATATTTGTTGTTGTTGTGTTTGTCTATTTCTTTTTAATTTTGGGGGGGTGGGGATTGAACCCAGGGACATTCTACCTCCAGGCTATGCCCCCAGCCTATTTTTTATTCTTTATTTTGAAACAGGGTTTCACTAAATTGCAGAGGGCCTCACTAAGTAGCTGAGGCTAGCCATGAACCCGGATGCTCTGGTCTCAGCCTCAACCTCACAAGTACTGGGATTACAAGTGTGCATTATATTTGTTAATAATATATTTTGAAATCTAGCTTGTTTTTGGTAGTGGGGATAGAATGCAGGACCTTATGCTAGGAATATACTCTATCACTGAATTATACCTCCAGCTCTTTATTATTTATATGCCTGGCAATTTTATCTAGTTCACTTACTCATTTTGATATCATTTTTTAATAAAATTTTACCTTGTAGTCCTGTCATGTTCATGTATTCTTTATTGTAATTTTGATATTTTATTCATTGTAAAAAACATTATTCTCTTCAACATTAGAAATGTGTTAATTGAAAGTATTTCTTTCCCCCTCTTATATGCAAAGATGTTTGTCTAAATGTGCACCTGTATCTAGCATATACATCTTTTCTATTCTTAATTCAAATATCACAAATTTTTCTAATTACTAGAAGTAGTTACATTGAGCTTCATAATAAGCTTTGGCAGCTAGTAGGAAAATTTCATTACCTTGCTCATTTTGTGATTGATCTTGACTCTTCTTGGCCTTTAAATCTTCTTTAAGTGTGTTAGAGCATGCTTGGAAAATCAAAAATCAATAAGAAAGCACTGGTGAGATATTTGTTTGATTTGCATTATATTTAAAGATAAGTTGGAAGAGAATGAAGGTCTCCAGTAGACTCTTTAAAAATTTTTAAACCAGTTTTTTCTTCATTTTACTTTATATTGTGTTTGTGCTGCACTAGTATCTATTTCTTTAAATAAAAGCCTCACCAAATTCCAATTTCTACACAGGTTATGTAGAATTCTATCACAATGCAGTGCATGACTAGCCTGTGTTATTCATCAGTTACCTCCCCTGTGTCTTGATGTGTAGAAAACTCTGTTGTTTATAAACAAGAAAAAGATGATTCCTCAGTTCACCCCAGTACTCTCCCTACCCTTTTGCCATTTATCAACAAGGAAAACACGGGTCTCTATCAGGCCACAATTTGTGCGCTCCTTGCTTAAATTTATAGAATCCTGCAGATTGGCTTCTGAATAATTGACTTAGGGTTGCTCAGATCTTAGACCCAAACCCAGTTGCCTATAACTTTGAGGAGACTGGTGTGACATGAGACCAAGGTATCTTGGTCCCACTTTCTTGTCTTTCCAAATTATCCTCTAACTCTTGGAAAGCCTATCTCTATCACAGAGCTACTAATTCATAAGATGGCCCAGAAGTTTTAGTGAGCTGAGGACAATGCCAAAACAAGACACCAAAAGATATTTTAGTGAATCATCAAAATATAACAAAGCCAGAACTTAAATATTCTTAGAGTTCTTGTGTTTCAAGGTCTATTTTCTGTCCAAACACCAAGGAAAGATCATTATCAGTAACTCAGAGGCAATGAGAAGAACAAGAATATGAGTGATATAATTACTCCAGTTTCTGAAATATATATGTCCTCCTTTGGGATGTTTTGTGAGTTCTTACTATATTTTCCGTACTGTCTTATACGTCTCCTACTCTATGAGTATTGAATGATTTCCAATGAAGTAAGCAAACTCCCTACAAATTAGGAGCACAGTATTGCCTGGAGTCTCTTATAAATTCAAAATCAAATCATTACCCAAGGAAAATTAATAGATAAAGATGAATATAAAATATTTTAAGTAACTATGGTATATTGTTAGATTTTACAGGCAACAGTATGTAGTCCCATATCCAGGAGAATGTTGATCAAGTTATACTTGATTTGAACATTCTGATTCTTTAGTGAGAATCCCATTCTGTTCTTAATTGTACCTGAATATTACTTCCAAATGAAAGTGTGAGTAATAATAAAGTGGTTATAAAACAATGCAACTAAATATTATAAAAATCCTACCAAGTCTAAATTCACCGTATCATTTAATACATGTAGTCTTATTTAAACCAATAATAACTGAACATTTTCTGTTATTTTACCCAAGTTTACAAAACACAGAAATAGGTACAAAAATTAAGAACTATGGTTATATTATATTGATAACTAGGAATTGGCAGAATTCATGCTGAAATAGAATTAAGATTTCAAAAGGGTCTGAATCTAGAACTTGTATCTTAATCAAGGTTTTTGAATATGGATAATATGTTTTATTTTACTACATTTAAGGAAAAAGTATGATTTAGATAGAATGAAATGGTGCAAGTAAACTTAGATTAATAACATATATTTTCCTGTCTGAAACTTCATTTTTATCAACTTCTTGAAAATTTTAATCAATTTATTTTGTAGTTTTCACATTATAGCTCATATTTTATATTTGTTTATTTAGTAAGATATTCCCATACTTTACTACCTAGTTCATGATATTAAGTTTTTATACATGTTCTTTCATTTGTTGCATTACAAGATAGACTCAATTAATCTTTCATTGTTTTTGTCTTAAAACATTCCCAGTTCATGGTTTTCCTTCTATTCTTCACAAAGAAATAGAAAGCAAATACTAATTGATTCTTTCTTTTTAAAAATCTCATTAATAATATGATTCATAGATACAAGAGAAAGCCGGGCGTGGTGGCACACGCTTGTAATCCCAGCATTTGGGAGGCTGAGACCGGAGGATCTGGGTTCGAGGCCAGCCTCAGCTACCTAGTGAGGCACTCTGCAACTTAGTGAGACCCGGTTTCAAAATAGGGCTGGGGGTATAGCTCGGAGGTAGAATGCTCCTGAGTTCAATCCCCAGTACGGAAAAAAAAAAAAAAAAAAAAGGATACAAGAGAAAGGTCAAATGATCCTTTTATTACAGATAACGATCTTTCATCAGAGTTTTGGGTTTTAACAGAAACTATATCTTTAAACAGAAAACAATTTATAGAGATATTTATTTCATATATATATATATATATATATATATATATATATATATATATATATATGTATGTATTTTTTTGTGTGTATGGTACAGGGGATTGTACTCAGGGACATTCTACCTCCAAGCTATACCTGCAGCCCTATTCTTTTTTTATTTTGAAAAAGGGTCTCACTAAGTAATGATAGTCCAACTATTGCTGAGACTATCCTCGAAACTGCCATCTTCCTGTCTCATCCTCCCAGGTACTGGGATAAAAAGCCTGTGCCAGTACACCCAGCTTGACTTTTTTACTTTGTTATATTGTGATGATTCACTCAAATTATCTGCCTTTGCCCAAGAAATTAAATTTTCCTATAAGAATCTTCTGAAAGACTCACCAGTTCATTAATAGAATCAACAGACATCCAATACTATTCACTTGGTCCCAGAACTTTTTCTTGCTGTTCCTTAAAGCAAAAATGTGTATACTATGGCATTTCTCAAACTGAACCAAGAATAAAATAGTTGCCTTAGGTTAGACTTCAAAAGACATGTAAATTCTGGAGATTAGATGTTACAACATGGTGACTACAGTTTACTTATACTGTATTGTATATTTTAAAATAGCAAATAGAGCAGAAATTAAATGTTCTCACCCTGAAAGAGAGAGTTCAAAAAAAGAAAAAGAAAATGTGGTGACTATGGGCTATAGAGTGATCGCATCTTGTGATAATCATTTTACAATGTACTTGCCTATTGACGCATCAAGTTGTATACTTAAATATATTAAAAAGTTTGTAAATTATGCCTCAGTAAAATGAAGGCGTAATCTCAACAAATGTGGCCTTTCTTTTCCTTTTAGAAATACTACCAAAGTCTTCCTGAGGTAGCATTCTTTCTCTCTAAAGCAAACGATAAACTCACCTGTAACTCATCTGTGTGCAGTACTAGTGAGCTACTGAGAAAAAGCATTCAGAGAAAATGTTGAGTAGTCTCCATTTCTAAACATCTAGATTTAGGAAAAATATATTAAAGATACTCATTAATACAGAAACACCCCTATGTAAATAGAGTGGAAGTTAATATAAGTGAAAATGAAATAGCTGAAATAATTCATGCCAGGTTACCTCATAGTTTTAAAAGGCTTTTCACAGTAATCAATACATTCTCTGAATTCAGGTATGTATCAGTTTTCAATCATTGTTGTGAAGATAATATCCTTTTTTTCTAAATTAAACTAACTCAGATATCAATGCTAGTTGTGTTCGTGCAAAGATTTTCTGTTACTGTACTTGAACAATGGTGAAGAAAAGCCAGGTGACAGTTGGCATTTTCATTTTATTAAAGCTAAGTTTGAAGAGAATAGGGGAGGGAAGGAGAAAACACTGTGAACAATGTGAACAAAATAATATTTAGTTCTCATTGTATTCTGCCACACAGATTTCTGAAAGAGTAGGAAGGAGTGAGAACAACTAAATATTGCACATAATCATGTGAATTGGACTTTATAAAATTAACAGTATTCCCCAGTGTTAAGGAAGATCTAAAAAATTCACACATCAAAAAAAATCAAACATGAGAAACAATGCAAACACGAAAGGAATTAAAAGAAACTACTAAATAAGACAGCAAGTGTTACAGATATTCTGCTTAATATAATCTAGGCTACAAGAGCCTTGAACCAGTATTTTAATGAGCTCCCTAAACAGACGAATTTGTTATCATGGCAGCTAATTATCATCTGAAAAATAAATTCTCTTAAAATGTGTAAGACTGCAGTTTCCTATTTGAGATAAATCTGAAGTTATTTTTTCAGAAGTAGTGGAAATAATGTAAAAGCTAACTAGTTTTTGTTACTGTTGGTAACAGCTTTATTGAGATGTAATTCACACATTTAACATGTACAATGTGATGTGAATTTTTTTTACATTTATAAAGTTATGCAATATCACTATAACCAATTTAAAATATTTGGACCATTCCAAAAGTAGTACCTGCACTTTAGCCATCACCCCACAGATTCTCTGTTCTTCGGCCCCAAATCATTATTCTATATTCTATCTCTATATATTTGCCTATTCAAAACTTTTCATATAAGTAGAATCATAACATATAATTTATGCCTAGTTTATTCCCCTTAACATATTTTCAATACACTGTAGCATAGATCAATACTTCATTAATTTATTGATGAATCATATTTCCTTGTATGGGGATACCACATTTTGTTCAGCTATTAATAAGTTGATAGATTTTTAGATGTTCTCTCACCTATTGGCTATTATGAATACGATTGCTGTGAACATTCACATATAATGTTTGCATGTGCACATGTCTATTTAAATTATATCTTTGTAGCCGGGCATGGTGGCTCACGCTTGTAATACCAGTACTTGGGAGGCTGAAACTGTAGGTTCCAGATTCACGGCCAATGTCAGCTAGTTAGTGAGGCTCTCTGCAACTTAGTGAGACCCTGTTTCAAAATAAAGAATAAAAAATAGGGCTGGAGGTGTAGCTTGGAGGTAGAATGTACCTCAGTTCAATCCCCAGTACAAAAAAAATATATAGATATACATAGATATAGATAGATAAAATCTTCATTTGTTTTTTTCTGTGTCAAAGTATAATATTTGGGCAGAATACTGTTACAAGTAAAAAGTATTACAGGTCTATGCATTTTCATAAACTGAACATATTTGCATAATCACTAACTGATTTAAAAAATAGATTCCTAAGAGCATCATAGAAGTCTTCTTTGGCTCTGTGCCATCTACTCCCCAATACTTCTACTACTATCCTGACTTCTGACAGAATAGTTCAGTTTTGCCTGTTCTTACACATCCTATATAAATGAGATTACATGGAATGCACTCTTCTATTGTAGAATTCTTTGATAAGTTCAGGAAACTAATCCATATTTTTGTATTGTTTTGTTTGTTCAAATTCATTGTTGTACAAGCAGATAATTTCAAAGTATGACCTAGAGACTCTAGAGTTCCTGAGACATTTAAGGGTCTAAACCCTTCACAAGCCTAAACCATTTTCTTCATAATATTACAATGTTATGTCCCTTTTCATTCCCAGTCTGTCATGAGTGTACAATGCTCCCAGACCCTACATGATAAGACAGTGTTCATGTATTCATTTTTCTAAAATTTCTCAATTTTAATTTCTAATATGGTAAAAATCTAATATGGTAAATATCTAATATGGCAATATACATAAATAAAAGTTTCTTGGATTCCTTTTGATATTTCTAGAATTTCTAGGCTTTTAATTATTTATTGTAAAATCATGATAAATCCCTCAGCTTTTATTTTTCCGGAAAATATTTCTCTCTCATTTCTTAAGTTTGGCTTTGGCATTTAACTTATTCATGGATAGAGGTTTTGTTTTTGTTTGTTTGTTTGTTTTTTCAACACTTTAAAATTACCATTTTATTATTTCCTGACCTACAAAGCTTATGCTGCAAGATGTACTGACATACTTATAAGGGTTTCCTTATATGTGAGGAACCTCTTTACATTTGTTACTTTGAAGTTTTTCTCTGTATCTATGTTTTATCATGACTTATTATGTGTCTTTGTGAAGTTTACTTTGGGTTAAAATTAATTTAATCTTCACTCAACTAGATGTTTGTATTTTCTACCTTATTTGGCAAATTGTCATTCTTTTGGGGGGGCTTGAACCCAGGGGCATTCTATCTCCAGGCTCACCCCCAGTCCTCTTTACTTTTTGTTAGGTTTCTGGGAGTTTTACTAAGTTGCTGAGGCTGTCCTCAAACCTGTGATCCTCCTTTCTCAGCCTCCCAAGTACTGGTCTTACAGGCATATGCCACCACACTTGGCTCAGTCGTTAATTTTTAAATTAGTTTTGTTAATCTCTATTTTTCTTTTCCTTCTTTTTCAGCTATAATGTGATAGGCTCTCTTGACACTTTTTCACAAGAACTGTAGAGAAATTTTTCATTTCTTTTTATTCTTCTTTTCACTTTTTTCCTCTGATAATATTTTCAAATAAGCTATCTATAAATTCAGAGATTCTTTTTGCTGCTTGAATGATTTCATCATTGGTATTATCTATTATTGTTTTATTTCATTCCTTGCATTTTTCAACTCCAGAACTTTAATCTGGTTCTTTTTTATATCACTTCATTGAACTTTTCTTTTTATTCATATGTCATTTTCCAAATATTTTTAAATTGTCTCTTAAGCTCACTGAACTTTCTTAAAACATGTATAGTGAAAGATGGGCATGGTGCTGTCTGCCTATAATCCCAGTACTTGAGAGGTTGAGGCAAGGGTATCACAGGTTCAAGAACAGTGTGCAGTTACTTAGTGAGAACCTGATTCAAAATAATAAATAAGTAAAAGGGCTGGGGTTATATCTCAGACATAGTTTATACCCCTAGACTCAAGTTCCAGGGCCACAAACACACACACACACACACACACACACACACACACATACTCACACACTCACACACACACACATGTGCATACACATACACAAAACAACACCAATAACACAATACTTATGATGAATTCCTTCTCAGGCACCTCATAGATATCATTTCTTTAGGGCTGGATACTGGAAAACTGTTGCATCCCTTTGGTGGTGATACGCGAGCTTTTTTTCATTTCTTTTTTCCTTGTGTTGCTGTCTGAGAGTACAGATTAGTACTCTCAAAATTTGCATATTGCTATTATTGGTTTCACCTTCATCTGTAAGCATATGTGAGGCTGCTGGTTGGGTAGTCAATGGCAGATCTGGCTCCAGTGATGGTGCAGTGGCACAGCCTCTATGTGAGTCTGCAATCTAAGGTTAGCATCAGCAATGATTTTAAAGATTCTCACTTATCCTTGGTCAGAATATCTGCAGCAGTGGTGAGGGCTGTTGAGGTGTTCACTGTCAAAGACTACTGGGATATTACTTTTTTCTTTCTTTCCCATGAGAGAACTCATTGCTGATGGGATTCTTTTTGGCATTAGATTTAGCTCATAAACCTAGTGGCATTGGCCCTAGTGTCTAATGTGTAGTTCCTGTGAAAGAGTGAAAGATCCATGGTTTGAATGCAAGCATATACAAAAACAAACAAACAAATAAACAAAAAATTTTAAGAAATAGAGTTCCAGAGCCTGGGTTGATAATGGGACCAGTGAATGAGACTCAGACACCCCCACTGCTGAATTGTTGATGGTATATGACCTATAGACTCTCATGGAGTAGATATGAATCTGAGAGCAGAGCATTTGTTTGTTCAGGATTGCTGCTCTTCTGGCCATGAAAGTGCATAGTATAGAATGTGAGGCATGGGCATATATGGTGTAACCCAGTACACTGGGTCTGGAGCTTGGGGAGCTCCAAGTTGGGCCTGGGCAAGCTGGCTGTGGTGTTGGCTCATGTCTGAGATATACACACTCATGGAGTTGTTGCAGAACTGGGATCTGTAACATGGGTGCCTGTAGAATGTTCAAGACTCCAAGGCCCAGAGCAGGGCCAACTCATAACATCAGTGGCTCAATGCCTAAGGTCATATTGTGATGGTGTCACAGAGCCATAGTCTAGAGCACATATGGGCTTAGAAGAAGGATGGTTGTCCCAGTCCTGAGTGGAGCATAGCATTTCTTTCTTCTTGGAATGGAATGTAAGAGTATCTCCCTCTCCTGGTAGTTTGCAACAGCAAAGTCTGTTGGTTACTTCCCTGGAAAAAGTTATTAGTGTCCTGTTATTTATGCCATTTAAGATGATAGTGGCGCTCACTGCATAGCTCATTTTAATATTTCCACCCTTCTTCCTTGTCCTGGGTATCTCTGAATGTCTGACATTCTGCCCACCACTTTTTTCTACGTGGTCATTCTCCATTTTCTCTGCATTGTGTCATAGTACATTCTTAATTGCACCTTAAGCCCTTGAGAGGCTTTTTTCATTCATGAATAACTGTCTATGTTCTGAGTGTGTGTGTGTGTGTGTGTGTGTGGGTCTTCCACCATATTACTGTTAATGCTTTGAAGTATAATTTTTTATTGGCCGTCACCTGTCTTGACCACATTAGACTGCTAAAACAAATTGTCATAGACTAGGTAGCTTACACGATAAACATTTATTTCCTAGATTTCTGGAGAATGGAAAGTACAATACCAAGACATCAACATATTTGAAACACTTTTTAGTTTGCAGATGGCTCTCTCCTTATAGCTTCACATAGCTAAGAGAAAAAGTATATTTCCTGTGTTTTACTTATAGGAGTACTATTTAATTTTATTTTTAAACTTGTTCTTGATAAGTTGTGGCTGGTCTCAAACCTGCAGCCATTCTGAGACTACAGCAGGTGTGTACCACCATTCCAAGCCCATCACCAATATTTAATCAATAAATTTGATGATATACCTTGTACAAATACTTTACAATTTAAAGACATAATTTTAATAAAAGTTGCAATACAAATATCTAATAATTCATGAAGGAGAAAAGGCAGATATATTCACTTGAAATTTGTTCAGTGAAATAGAAGAAATGAAGGAAAGGTTAGACATACAGGAATTAACAGACCTTTTCAATACAGAAAGTAAATATATTTAGTTTATAAAGATGATTCAAAGGGATTTACATGCATTTTTCCTATGTATGGCAAGTCAAGTGGCATGAAAACATCTCATATAAACATTTTGGAATCAAGAAAAAGTAACTATCAGGAATAAAATAAGAGAGCTGATTATTTGAAGACTGTCAAATGCTGGCCTTGTTTACGATCTACACAAAACTCACAGCACAAACAATTCGTTGAGAATAATTAAATACTTAATCTTCAGTTAACAAACTGAAGTGTCATGAAGGTTCATTGAGATCATTTGTAGACTAGAATAACTCCTGTGAGTTTAATGACTAAGAAGAAGTTAGGCCTGGAGGTATGCCAAATGATTATTAATTGTAGGTGAGGATGAATCTGTTCCTTTGGAGAGCAGTGTGATTAAAACAGTTATGGGAGAAATAGGTGGCACAGTCTGATTTGTTAATAATAGGCTTTACTATGGAAGGAGCTCTTTGCTTTCATAATCTTTATGCTGTATGGTTGTTAGATTTTGCTTTTCTGAAGAGAAACGAGTTTACAGAGCCTCAAAATAAATTGAATAGTGTGTTGTTTTTGACATTTCAGAGAGCAAATTTTCACAGCTACTATTTATCATGTCTTGTCAAATATAAATAATTTTTTTACCTGCTCCGTGAAAATTTTGCATAAGCACTCTTCTCACGCCCTTCTTCTCTTCTCTTCCTTTTATTCTCATTTTCTATCATATATCTGTATTTTTGAAACAGAATAAGCAAAAATGTCAAAAGAGGCACATGAAGAAATAGGGAAGAGGAGCAACCTACTTAGGACAAATGGTAAAGACAGGAATAAAATGCAAATAAAGGGAAAAAATATCCCTCAGATAAAATAACGTATCTGAGTTTCAATTCATATGCAATGGAACCAAAAGGTTGCAGCATTCTATTATCTCTAAAATATTTTTAAACATTTAGGTGAGGATGAGCATATGACATTGTTTATCCTTTCTTGATATTCTCATTTTCTAGAAATTATCTTGTTATTCAGTTTTTTTTTTCTAGAAAGATATAGCGAAGGATATTTTACAGAGATTTATACTATTAGAATAGTTCCTATAAATTTTTAATGTTGTTATTTTATATGAACCCCATTAAGATACTAAACTCCTTTTTAAAAAGAAGTCCTTCTTATAAAAGAGGCATGTACGAAATTAAAAGAAACAAAAATTATCAAAAATCTTGACCTCTTCCATACTAATGCAGGCATATCTATATTTATAGCAAGACAATTCACAATTGCCAAATTATGGAATCAGCCTCCATGCCCATCAACAGATGAATGGAGTACACAATTATGGGATATAAACGCAATGGAATTCTACTCAATCATTAAGAAGAACAAAAGTATGTCATTTGAAGGTAAATGGAAGAAACTAGAGAATATTATGCTAAGTGAGATTAGTCAGTTGTAAAGAGTGAAGGTTCAGCTATTTTCCCTCTTGTGTCGAAGCTAGGGAGAATTTGGGATATAAGAATTCCCTTTATTTGTATTTTATTCCTGTCTTCGCCATTTGTCCTAAGTAGGTTGCTCCCTTTCCCTATTTCTTCATGTACTTCTTTTGACATTTTTGCTTATTCTGTTTCAAAAGTATGGATATATGATAGAAAATGGGAGTAAAAGGAAGAGAAGAGAAGGAGGGCATGAGAAGAGTGCTTATGCAGAATTTTCACAGAGCAGGTAAAAAAAAATTGGGGAAGAATTGGGGATATAAGACTCTAAACCAAGGAAGAGAAAACTTAGAGGAGTGAAGGAAGGGACCTAACTGAGGGAAATGGGAGGTGGGAGGAAGATTTAATGAGGGCAACACTTCAAGGAACTTGATGTACATACATACATTTATCAATGTCAATCACAATGTTCTGCACAGGGAGAGTGAGGAAAGGGGGTGGGAGCTGGGTGAGGGCTCACCAACTGCTATGTGTATGTATGCCTGTATCACTCTGAACTCCATCATGATGTATGATTACAATGAACCAGAAAAAAAAAGGAAAGAAAGGAAGGAAGAAAAGAAAAAGGTTGCCTCTGTTTCCTCTTAGCATAAATAAATAAAAAGAAAAGAAGAAAATAGAAAACTTGGCCTCATTTCTAATCTATAATCAAATGAGGTAGTAGAATAAAGTATTTCTACATTCTTCAAAGTAGTTATTTGAATTTTACATTCAAATGAATAAGAATTGTTGCATAAAAATCTGAATATCATCTGCGAAAATAAATCTGAATTTCAAAATGCATAATACTCATAAATTATAATAACGAATCCATAATTACTGATGTGTGTTGAATTTCTTTGAATAAAGAAACAGAATAGGTTTATATACTGAAGCTTTTAAAACTGTTAAATGTTTGTGGATTTTCTGTTGTTTCCTGATATTAAAAATAACTAATTCTGCTGAAATTACTGAAAATTGTTACAAACAAGTGATTTCTCAAAAGTTCAAACAAAGAAGCATTTTTCCCTTGTAAATGTCTGCGCTACATTGAATTGAACACAAGAAGGATAGGGCCACTTCAAGAAGACAATGCAAAACACATCTAAATTGCTCTGCCAGTTTTACATATTTATTTAGGTCCTTCAGATGGCGTATCTATCCAGATGATCTTTTGAGTTGTTAGAAGGAAAAACCAACTCCAGTTAATGCACCATGCATGCAAAAACTCAGGAGAAAACTTTCCTTTGGAGAAAAACCCCTTGCCAATTAACTCCTGATTTTATAACCACTACTTAAGTCTTTACTAAAAATTCATATATTTCATTATATAACAAATTCATTTAGCTTAATTCATAAGCTTTATAATATGGGATACATAAGTTACATTGTTTTAAACCAACAATACCCCCAAAAATGTTTACCGATAGCCTATTTTTCCAAAAATCATGTGACAATTAAGGAACAATATTTAGGCATAATTATTGAAAAATATATAATATTAGAGAGAAAAAAGCAAGCACATGTAAAAATATTCTAATTTGAAATAGAGTTTTTAAACACAAATTTGACTTAAAATTTGATGGGATATTTCTGAGCAGTTGATACCTGATCAAAAGGCTTTTATCTCAAGATTCTTATTGATGAAAATGACTCAGTAACTTAATACATTATATTTGGATATTCAGAGAAGAATGAATATATTATCTTCATGCTGTGGGTATATTTCATATAATATTTATTTTTTTACAGTAGACAGTTTTCTGAAATAAGAAGTCTTCTGACATTGATAAACAACATTTCAAAGCATTTTCAACAAATATATAAAAAATCTGCCTTTATTCATTCAAAGAAGATGATATATATGAAATAACTGGAAAATTCTATGAGAATAATATTCATGATGCATTAAATATTCTCCTTGTATTTTTTTTTTAGATTTGTCTTCACAATTTGGCTTTATACTTCCTTTATTCTTCAAAAGTTTATATAATTTTACATTTCTACTTCATGAGAGTTTTTTTTTTATTTTTTACTTTTTATTTTTATTTTATTATTTTTTGGTGCTGAGGATTTGAACCCAGAGTTTCACACATGCTAGGTAAGCATTCCATCATTGAGCCATATCAGCCATCTCTTTCACTGGAGTCTTTGACCTGACATAAACTTTAATAATCTTCCTTTTTTTTTTTTGGAAGACTGTATAACTTTTTTTAACTCTTTTAATAGAAGTCATTATAAGTGGTAAATATCCCATGTTATAATAGAAAATATTTCATATATTTTCCTTCTAATATCTTGAGGATTTTTTCTTTTTTTCATCAAAATATAAATGATGCTGAAGAAAATTACATAAAGAAACATGATACAACTTATCATTTTTTGTAATAATACAACCTCCTCTACCACAAATGTATATTTATCTACATTTCTACTAATTTTATTTTTATTTATTACTTTAAGCATCATTTTTACTTCCATAAAGCTTATGCCAACATTTCTACAATTTTATATCTAATATGATGGCATTCCTTATCTCCTACTTTCATATTTAACCTAACCAAAAGAAAGTGAGAATCAACCCAAATTGCCAAAATAAGAGATGAAAAAGGTGATATTAACACCAACACTATGGAAATAAAGAGGATCATCAGAAACTATTTTGATAAACTATACTCCAACAAAATGGAAAATCTAGAAGAAATTGACAAATTTCTAGACAAATATAACCTTCCTAAATCGAGTCAAGAAGATATAGAAAACTTAAATTGACTAATAGCTATCAAAAAGATAGAAACAGCAATACAGAGTTTACCATCAAACAAAAGCCCAGGGCCAGATGATTTCCCAAGTGAATTTTTAAAAACATTTATGGAAGAGCTAATCCCAATATTCTTCAAACTATTCCATGAAATAGAAAGAAATGGGACCCTCCCAAACACATTCTATGAAGCCAATATAGCATTAATACCAAAGCCAAATAAACATAGCTCAAGAAAGAAAACTATAGGCCTATATCATTGATGAACTTACATGCAAAAGTGCTAAACAAGATACTAGCAATGCACATTCAAAACCACATCAAGAAAATTATACACCATGACCAAGTTGGGTTCATCCCAGGGATACAAGACTGGTACAACATACAAAAAACAGTCCATGTAATTCACCACATACACAGAATCAAAGACAAAAATGACATGATCATCTCAATTTATGCTGAAAAAGCATTTGAGAAGATCCAACACCCATTCATGCTAAAAGCACTTCAGAGAATCAGAATAGAAGGAACATACCTCAATATCATAAAGGCAATATACAATAAGCCCACAGCCAATATCATATTAAATGGAGAGAAACTGCAAGAGTTCCCACTAAAAACAGGAACAAGGCAAGGATGTCCATTATCACCTCTTCTGTTCAATATAGTACTTGAGACTCTATTCAGAGCAATAAGGCAAGAGAACAAAATCAAAGGGGTAAAAATAGGGAAAGAAGAACTAAAACTATCCATTTTTGCAGATGACATGAAACTATACTTAGAAGACCCAAAAAACACAACCAAAAACCTTATAGAACTGATCAACAAAGTCAGCAAAGTGTCTGGATACAAAATCAATCTCAAAAATTCAGAAGCTTTTCTATATGCCAACCATAAATCCACTGAAAAAGAAATCCAGAAAACAATTCCATTCACAATAGCACCCCGAAAAACAAAACACTTAAGAATAAACCTAACCAAAGAGGTAAGAGACCTCTATAAGGAAAACTATAAAAAGTTGAAAAAAGAAATTGATGAAGACCTTAGAAGATGGAAAGATCGTCCATGCTCTTGGATAGGCAGAATAAGTATCCTCAAAATGGCCCTACTCCCAAAAGTGATCTACAGATTCAATGAAATACCCATGAAGTTACCAAGGTCACTCCTCATAGATATAGAAAAATCAGTTCTTAAATTCATTTGGAGCCACAAAAAGCCCAGGATAGCCAAAGTAGTTCTGAGCAACAAGAGCCCTGCAGGAGGTATCACAATACAGGAATTCAAACTCTATTACAAAGCCACAGTCATAAAAAACAGCATGGTATTGGCACAAAAACAGGCACATAGACCAATGGAGTAGAATAGAAGACTCAGAAACAGACCCACATGCTTACAATCAACTGATTTTTGACAAAGGAGCCAAAACATACACTGGAAAAAAGATAGCCTCTTTAACAAATGGTGTTTGCAAAACTGGTTAACCATATGCAGGAAAATGGAAATAAACCCCACTTTCTCACCCTGCACAAGAGACAACCCAAGGCGGATCAAAGACCTGGAAGTCAGGCAGAGATCTTGAAGTTACTTGAAGAGGTACTAAGACCAACACTTCAACACATAGACACAGGTAAATCTTTCTCAACAAGACCTAAAAAGCACAAGCAAGTCAAAGGGAGATCAATACATGGGATTGCATTAAACTGAAGAGCTTCTGTCCGGCAAAGGAAACTATCAATTACCTCAACAGAGAGCCCACAGAGTGGGAGAAAATTTTGGCCAGCTACTCTTCTGATAGAGGTCTAATATCTAGGATATACAGAGAACTCAAGAAAATTACAGCTAAGAAAACAAGTAACCCAATAAAAAAATGGGCAAAGGATCTAAATAGACACTTCACAAAAGAAGAAATACAAATGGCCAATAAATGTATGAGGAAATGTTCCACATCATTAGCAATCAGAGAGATGCAAATCAAAACAACCTTGAGATTTCACCTAACCCCAATCAGAATGACAATCATCAAAAAATATGAACAACAACAAATGGTGGTGAGGGTGTGGAGAAGTGGGAACCCTAATACATTGTTGGTGGGATTGTAAATTAGTGCAACCACTTTGGAAAACAGTATGGAGGATCCTCAGATGAATGGGAATGAACCTACCATATGATCCAGCAATACCACTTCTGGGTATCTTCCCAAAAGAATGGAAACCAAACTATCAGACCCACACATATGTATCTATGTTTATAGCTGCACAATTCACAATTGCCAAACTATGGAAACAACCAAGATGTCTATGGACAGATGAATGGATTACACAATTATGGGATATGTACACAATGGAATTTTACTCAGCCATAAAGAAGAACAAAATCATGTTATTTGCAGGGAAATGGATGGAACTGGAAAACATTATGTTGAGTGAGATTAGTCAGTCACAAAAAGTAAAAAAATATATATATGTTCTCCCTAATATGCAGATGCTAGGGAGAAGTTGGGGCATAAGAGGATCTCCAGTTGAAAAAGGAGAGACCCTCGATAAGCAAAGAAGTTGACTTAACTGAAGTGACTTAACTGAAAAGGATGGATGGGGTGGGGAGACACTCAAATGCACATGATGTACAAATATATCAAGGTCAATCACTAAACTGAACTTGAGAAGGAGGGAGAGAGAGGGAGTGGGGTGGGAATTGGGGAAGGGGTTAAATGAGAAATGTATGCATATATGCCTTTACCAGGTTGTACCTAACAAAGATGTATGATTACAATGCACCAATTATTATTTAAAAATTTTTAAAAATAAAATAAGAAATCCATATTTGGATATTTCTGGCTTAATTCCAAATGGACATTCTAAATATATATTATGAACAGAAGAGAAAGGGAAAAAATAAAGCTAACAAGATACCCACCATATATTGTTAAAGCCATCACTGAAAAACACTGTGAAATAAATATTTTGAATTTATTTTACAATGGAGAATTCAATTGGTGCTAAATGGACCTAGATCCTAGGTTTTAAGTTATTTAGAGGTACACTTTCCTTACTTCATTACTCCTTGTAAATTAGGAAAATTCTCAACAGAGTAATGCTGTTTTCCAAACAACTTGTCTTTCTGATCTCATAAGAGTGAATGTTCCAAGAAACCAGAGAGCATGCATGTGTTTTTTGGGCCATTTTATCTCTGGAATTGAATACAGTGGTTGGCATTTAGAAGGCACTTAATAAATATTTGATGGCAAGCATCATCATAGAAAGGTTCCCTGAGTCTTTTTCCTCCCTTTTATTTTTGTGAGAGAGAATTTCTGTGGAACTGCTCTATAGAGATGCTTTATGTAACATTAAATCAAGGGACTTGGTGCCTTGATCATGAAGGACCATCGACAGGTGATGAGTCTGTTCTGAAAGTGGAAGAAAGTACATGTACTGTATTTCCATTCATTTGTGCTGTCTGCTGTGGTCAACAGCATTCTGTAGATAAAAGAATCAACATTTTTGAGTTGCAGACTGAGCCTCAAATGTGAATACAAACCTGAAATAGTGTTTTGAAGCCATAAGGAAATGGAATGGGAAAAAAAAAAAGTTTTTTACTTTTCAAAGAATACCTTTTCATTTGACAAAATTACTAATAATGGGCAGCATTCTAATTATTAGGAGAGAAAAATTAGTGAGAATAATGCAAAATAAACAAAATAGAATATAGTGTATAATAATCACCAAGAAAGCATAATTATGGTCATGCCAGGAAAAAAAAAGAAAGTAAAAACATCCTTTGAAGATTAGCATTTTTAAAGGGACTCAATGTTTTAAAGGATTAAAGTTTCAAACTCACAAGTAGTTTAAACCACAATAGAAAGTATAATATTTTAACTTCCTGCGAGACATTCATTTTAAGATATTCCCAGGAGGAATAATGGTGAAGACCATAAGGTGTTTACAATGGCTTTAGAAAAATGTAACTTTGCAATTTTAATGTTATTTAGTGAAATTGCCCTCCCTCTATTTCATTCTCTCCATCTTCTCCCCTCTCACTATATAAGCTTCATTAAAAATATTCATTTCGTATTTTTTTCTTGTTTTTATCCATCACTTTACATTTCATAATAAATAAGTATGTTTACTCTCCTGTGAGTTTTTATCTTATTTTTGTTTGATAGTGATAGTTTTATTTTATTTTTTTAAGTAGCATATCCTTTCCTGTTGGATTCAGGATCTGGAACTTAGGATAGGAAGAAAGATTTAAAACTCTCAGCCAATTTTCCATCTACCTTAATCAAAAAGTTTCCAAGGAATCATAGTTCAAATAAGTTTATTCTTGAATGATTAGTAATTATTTGAATACTTTATCCTTTTGGATTTTGGTATTATGAAAGCTATATAGAAGTTAGAGTCAATTAATCTCATTGAGGACAAGCCACATTCACAAATTTTAGGTAATTGATTTTCCTCTTGGCACTTTGGCACCACCATATTTTCTATTGCTTCAGATTATTTGGTTCCTGAAATCACTTTAACCCTCTTGACATTATTTTTTTTTTCAAAAAGTAAAATACCTTCTTTTCACTGATCCATTTATAGAGTTAAAGATTTAAACGTTATAAAAATTTGCATCAACTTTAGTGATACAGTGAGAATTAAAGAGTTGCAGATGTTAGCAGCTCAAAGGAGACATCACAGAAGCCTCTAGGTGATGTGCACCTTCTTGAGAGCTAAGCCTTGGCTATTCCTGCACAGTGGTATGATAGAGAAATATATACCAACACTCTTTTCAGATATCCTTCCTGCACCTGTGCTCCAAAGACCTTCTAACTTGTCTGACCTGAAGAAAAAACATATTCCAATATATTTTCTTTGTTAACATTTACTTATACCCAAAGGTTGTAGTGCTATCTTCTTTGTGTAATGAGAACTTTCTAGGAGAAGAATACTCTGCAGTAAGATAAATATTAACTTTTATCATAAGCAATACACTCTGTTTTATTTCCTTGCCATTTACTTTAGGTTTAGTTATGAATTGCCCCAGTGAAATCAAAGAATATAGTGAACTGACAAAAAAAATCATAGTATTTTGGTAAAAACCAACTGCTCATTGTGTATGAATATCAAATCTAGCTATGCACCCTTAACAGGTTATGACTTTTAAAGTGAAAGTACTATAGTATTTTTAATCATTTCTATATATTTTATGTTGTTTGATTTTCAAATAACATTGCTAAGAGATGCTGCATGTTAAAGAACTAGAATTAGCTTTGTTGTTGTTTTTGTTGTTGCTGCAACCAAAATATGGGACAAGAACAACTCAGAGAAGGAAAGGTTTATTTAACTTATGGTCAGTCTATGACATGGTAGCTGAAAAGGAGAGAGAGAGAGAGAGAGAGAGAGAGAGAGAGAGAGAGAGAGAGAGAAGAAGAAGAAGAAGAAGAAGAAGAAGAGGAGGAGGAGGAGGAGGAGGAGGAGGGGAGGGGAGGAGAGGAGAGGAGAGAGAGGAAGAAGAAGAAAGAAGAAGAAGGAGGAGGAGAAGAAGAAGAAGAAGAAGAAGAAGAAGAAGAAGAAGAAGAAGAGAGGAAAAGGAGTAGGAGGAGGAGGGAGGAAGAGAAGGAGGAGGAAGAGGAGGAAGGGGAGGGGAGGAGGGAGAAAGAGAAATCAGATACAGTTCTCAATGCCTTGCCCTAGTGACCACCTTCTCCAACCATGCCTCACTTCTGAACCCTGTTGCACTGAAGATCAGGTTTAATAGATTCACTTTTTATGAGACATTCCAGATCCAAACCATAACTGTGCTTAAAACAAGAAAACCAATCGAGGGTCTTCATATTGGGTAGTTGTTGCTCAATTGGAACTGAAGAGAAGTTGACTATATTCCAGAAAGCTTGTTGTTCTTCGGCTATGTCCCCAATCATACTTTAAATTGTCTTGGCCCTCGGTCATGACTTAGTGGCTCATCAGAACTCCAATCCTAATATATTGAAGACTGTTAATTCTGTTCTCAAAAACTTTGCACATATTGTTTCTAAACTGTTCTTGAGATAGTTTTATTCCTATTCCTGGCTGGTTCTTTCAATTTTCCAGATCACTATTCCCATGGGAAGGATTTATCTTCTCATTGCTCCCTCTTCTGCCAAGCATTTTATCTCCTGTCATCTTATTGTTGTCCTTTAAAGTCCTTTTAATAATCTAAAATTTGAGTATCTTCACATGGTATTTTTTAATGTTTATTACCTCCACTGTTCAATAAGCTCCATAAATGTTAGGACAGTATATCTCTCACCATTGCTTACTAACATTTAGTGTAAAGCACAATTTTTGAAACACAGTAAATGCATACAAAATATGAGTGAATGAATAAATAAGTAAGGGTGGAGCTCCTCATTTGCACCCCTATATTTGTTTTATTAGACTCATTGATTTCTTCTACACAAGAATAAACGGTTTTTAGGTACCTTTTTTGTTAGGGTAGGATATGTATTTTTTTCTCTTTTATTTAGAATAGTGTCATCCTATATAATCCTATTCATATGTTTAGGTTTTCATTTACTTATTCCTAAAATTAGTATGTCAAACTTGATCAGTTTTAGAGAGAAATAGCCCACTACTACTTTATTTGTTCTCATGAGTGACTGGTAGGCAGTATTATTTGAATCTCTCAGAAGCTTTGCCCACCATGATCATCTCTTACTGTGACTAAAACCAGGGACGTATGCATGAAACTCAGTTTCATGTGTCTTTTGCTTCCTGGCTAAAGATATGGGCATATGTATTGCAAGCTACATAAGTAAGTGGAACTTTTTTGAGGCCAAGCTTATAACTTTTACCTTTATGTCATCGTTGAAAAATCAACAAGTAGAGATACATTTGCTTTCTAAATATTACACATTTGACAAGACAATAGAAAATAATCACATAAATTACTAAAGTATCTTAGTAAGCTATATGTTTGCTTATACTGTATTTCATTCATAAATTTTGTACTCATGTTTTTACTTTATAATCTTTATGTAAAAGCCAATTGCTCCCGATTTAAGATATAGTATTTCCTCCATGTGATCAATAAAATATGCTGAAAGGCACACATGCATGTGCAAGCATATGCACACACACACACAGACACACACACACACCTTATACTAGTTGTTAAAATTATTCTATAAAATTTTTTCTTAAAATGTGAAGAATCAGTTTCCCAAAACTAACATTTAGAGATGCATTTTAGTTTAGATGGTAGATGGTTACAAAGGAATGATAGATATCTAGTGTTTCCCATTCGACACACACAAACAAAATGAAGCACATCATCATAATCAATAACTTTTACAAAGAAAACACATTTAAATAGCATCATTTTTTCTGTACTTCTTTTAAGTAGTATAAATGAATGCTGGGTTTAAATAAAGCAAATAAACAAGAACAGAGACAACTGCATTCTCAAATCATCTGTTCAAGTGCCTCCAATAAATGTCTTTGTGGTACCATAAACACACACACACACACACACACACACACACCTTTTTATTTCACATTATTTTGCATTGTGGATTGGAAATCTGCCTTTGCGTTTCTGTGAATGGATGGAACAGTGTGAAAGTTATGCTAAATTGTCATTTTAGAAATCCAGTGTGAAAGTTATGCTAAATTGTCATTTTAGAAATCTGTATTCCTAGAAATGGGAAAAGGATCTAAATAGACACTTCACAAAAGAAGAAATACAAATGGCCAATAAATGTATGAGGAAATGTTCCACATCATTAGCAGTCAGAGAGATGCAAATCAAGACTACCTTGAGATTTCACCTAACCCCAATCAGAATGGCAATCATCAAAAAATATGAACAACAACAAATGGTGGTGAGGGTGTGGAGAAGTGGGAACCCTAATACATTGTTGGTGGGATTGCAAATTAGTGCAACCACTTTGGAAAACAGTATGGAGGATCCTCAGACGAATGGGAATGATCCTACCATATGATCCAGCGATCCCTCTACTGGGTATCTACCCAAAAGAAAGGAAACCAAACTATCAGACCAACGCATGTGTATCTATGT
>PVLC010006382.1:0-70128 GCA_004027655.1 Graphiurus murinus
AACCACTGTTAATTCTTTTTTAATTTTTAAAAATATTTTATTGGTGCAATGTAATTACATATCATAGTGATATTCAAAGTGTTACAAACATACTTGCATAGTGTATTTCCCTCTGTATATTCTCTGCCTTCCCCTTCCTCCTTCCCCAAACATGTTAGTGAGATTGGTCGTGAAACCTTGCATGGATGTAACCTTATTTGAACTGTTCCTTTTCTTAGTCCTCATTTTTCCCCCTCCCCACCTTCTTTCCCCAATCCCCTTTCACTTTTTTATTGTTTTCTCTCCTCATATGATTCAAGTATCTTTTGCTTCCTGTTTTTGTTCTAGTTTTCATATAAGAGAAAAATACATGTTAATTCAAAATAATAAATATGTCTATGACATTGTGTCATAACAATCTGGGCATGGTGGCACACACCTGCAATCTCAATACTTGGGAGGCAGAGACAGGAGAATTACAGGTTCCAGGACAGCCACAGAAGCTTAGCAAGCCCTCTGCATCTTAATGAAACTGTTTCAAATTTTTTAAAAAAATTAAAAATTAAAAGGGTGTAGCTTGGAGGTAGGATACCCCTGGATTAAATTCCTAGTACTATAAAACACACACACACATACATAGAGACACACACACACACACACACACACACACACACACCACATTATGTCATAACAATTCAATAAAACTATAGTATTAAGTGCAACCAGTAAACAAATATTACACTGGCTTGTATGTTTGTAAAGCACTTCTTCATAAATTCTTGGTACTAAGAAAATATATCCTGTGTCATCTCAGCTTATATAGAAATTTATCAAAATCAAAATCATATGTGGGATAGATCTGGAACTCAGAGAAAACTCATAAACTTTTTAAATCTCATCACTAAATACTAAGACTTAACATTTATGTAAGAAGTGAGACAACAGCAACTAAATGAACTTAAGGAAAACATAAGTGATCAACAAAGATAAGTCAAGAAATCAAAATGTTAGAAATCGGCCTTAAAAAGAAGTGAAACTAGTGAACTGATTTTTTTTTTGGGGGGGTGGGGAGTGGAGATGGAACCCAAGGGTATTCTACCTCTGAGATACACTCCCAGCCCTTTTTATTGTTTTATTTTGAAACGGGATCTGGCTAGGTTGCTGAGGGCCTCACCAAATCGCCGATGCTGATTTAGAAACTGTGATCCTCCTACTGGGATTACAGGTGTGTGCCACCATGCCCAGCTTGTATGAGCTGATTTCACTAGATTATCTACCAACCTATAAAAACAAACAAAAAGTACACAAAGTAAAAATAATGTAGAGGAAGTAACAAGCAAAGCACAAGAAATTACACTACTCAATTTCATGAAAATAGATTTGAAAATCTAGATGAAATAGAAGATTTTTAATGAACTTACTAAAATCTACTCAGGAGGACTGTAAATATAAGAAGTTCAATTTCTACATAACAAATAGATAAAAGTTATCAAAGAACTGCCCTGGGGGAAGAAACCACCAGAGAAATTCTGCCAGCCTTTTAAGAGCTGATAACTATAAAATTGCTTTAACTATTCAATAGCATAGATGAAGAGATATAATTTCCAAAAACTTATAAAATGAGCATTTCATTTTTACTAAAGCCCATAAAAATCATGCACACAAAGAAAACTACAGACTCAAGGTTTCTTATGACTTTTATGGAATGTCAAAAAGTATATTGCATTAGCATATTTTATTAACAGAAATATTAACAGATTCCAGTAGTGCATTTAAAAATAATACTTACTGACCAAGGGAAGATTATTTCAGGAATGGAAAAAGAAAGTGACATACAAAATCCTTTGACATTGATAAGTTTGTGAATGTCCATCATGTCCATTGAGGTGTTTCTCTCTTCCCTCCTCGCATCTCTCTCACTTAGGTGGCCTTGTTCACTCATCTAAGGTTTCTCTTCCTTTGTCTGGAGTCCCTCCTATGTCCCGTTTTCTCCCTAGCTTCCGCATATTAGGAAGAACATCTGATTTTTCACTTTTTATTACTGACTAATCTCACTTAGCATAATGTTTTCTAGTTCCATCCATTTCCCTGCAAACGACATAATTTTGTTCTATTTTATGGCTGACTAAAATTCCATTGTGTACATATCCCATAGTTTTGTAATCCATTCATCTGCTGATGGATATCTTGGCTGGTTCCATAGTTTGGCAATTGTGAATTGTGTAGCTATAAACATGCATGAATTACTCTATTAGTTTAGTTTTCATTCTTTTGGGTAGATACTCAGGAGCAGTATTGCTGGGTCATTTGGTAGGTTCATTTCCATTCCTCTGAGGATCCTCCATACTGTTTTCCAAAGTGGTTGCACTAGTTTGCAATCCCACCCACCAAAAATGTATTAGAGAGTTCCCACTTCTCCACATCCTCATCAGCATTTGTTTTTGTTTGTGTTTTTAATGATTGCTATTTTAATTGGGGTTAGGTGAAATCTCAGGGTAATTTTGATTTGCATCTTTTTGATTGCATGGGAAGGAAATAGGGTTGAAATGAGGGAGAGCTCAATGAGTGCTGTGTGCATGTATACCTCTACCTCCCTGAACTTCATCAAGATGTATGATTACAATGCATCAATAAAATAAATAAATAAATCTTAAGCTCATAAATAATCCTTCGGTGTGGGCTTATTAACTTTTATTCTGTAATAACAGTAGCTAGGCATTCTTCTTAATGCTTTATATCTATTAATTAATTTTGTCCTCAGAGCATTCGTTTTCCCTTTTATAAACATGGAAGAGACAGGTTAAATCTCTCACTCATAGTCATCCATCTAGCAGTTGCTAGAGCTGGAATTTAATGGGGAATAATCTCACTGTGGATACCATAATTTTACTAAGTTTTTCATTTTTCCATCAACTAAATAAACTAAAGGTATTTTTCCAGTTTCCTGATGCTTGTGTCACATAGGGGATACCTGAATAGAAATGAGTTATCACATCACTGCATAAGGTAGGCTGGTTATGTGGCTGAGGGTAAATCACTATAAAAACCACTGCAGAGCCCTGAACACTTGCACAGGCATAATGAGCCCTCAGGACCCTGTGGTTGGGCCCTGATCTCCATGGAAGGCTGGGCAGGCTGGCAGATGCCTGCTGGGATGCATCTTCTTCTGGAAATCCATGAATAGCATCTTGAACTCCTCCCTGAGAATCAGCTAGGAAGATGTCTTTAACTCTGAGCCAGAGTGCACGTTTGTTTTATCCCCATATTGAGTCATGCTCTTTATAAACATTGAGTCTAAGTTTTTGGAAAAATTAAGGATTATTCTGCTAGATACATGATGATGTGTCTCAACCAATGTGTTTTATAAATATAAATGTGCACATAATTTTTGTTTTTGTTTTGTTTTTGCAGGAAAAACCTGTGCACTCTCAAAAAGTGAGAGGTTCAGAATTATTAAGGTGAGGGCTGAAAGTATAGCTCAGCGCTAGGGCATTTGCCCAGCATGCATGAGGTCCTGGGTTTGACTATCAAAAAAAAAAAAATTATTGGAGGAGAAACCTAACAATCAACCGACAAATAGAGCAAAGTGCCAGCAAGAACAAGAACTGGACTAATATACTATTGAAGGATCAGACTCTTATATACTGTTGGTGGGATTTTACATTAGCACAACCTCTATAAAGATTTATATAGAGGTTCCTCAGAAGACTAGGAATGGAACCACCCATATGACCCAGCTATACCACTCTTGGTATACTTCCAAAAGAATTAAAATTAGAATATTATAATGATACATGTATAGTGTATATCAGTACTTATAGCAGCATAATTCATAATCACCAAATTATGGAACCAACCTAGGTGCCTGTCAAGAGATGAATGGATAAAGAAAAAGTGGTTTATATGCACAAGGGAATTTTACCCAACCATGAAGAAGAAGGAAATTACTTCATTCATAGGAAAATGAATAGGACTAGGGAATAATATGCTAAGTGAGACCAGCCAGTCTCAGAAAGTGAAGCATCATAGATATTCTCTCATCTGTGGAAGCTAGAGAGAAAATAGGAAACAGAAAGGACTTCAGATAAATGAGGAGAAAGACCAGTAGGATAGTGGAAAAGAGCTAGGGAAGGGAGATGGAGAGAGGAAAAAGGAGGACTTAGGAAAGAAACAGTTGAAATAACGCTATGTTCCCATGTGAAGGTACAGCTACCAATCTCACTATCAAGTATGCAGGGGAGGAGAGGGGAACAAGGTAGGATGGGGAGGGAAATATTCCAGGTGATGTGTGTGTGTATGGATGCATCACTTTGAATCTCACTGTGATATATAATTACAATGCACCATAAAAACATTCTTTTAATAAAGAACAGGAATTGGGCTCTGAGCACCCGAGGCTTTCTCTAGGGAAGGTATTTTGTTTTGTACTGATCGCCCTCCAGCAACTCCTGAAGCTTAGTTCCAAATCTTCCCATTTTCCTGCAGGTGCTCATCAGCACAGAGTGGGGGAACATGGACCCCAAAGAAGCAGCTAATCCTTTCCTCGCCCATGCTGCCCAGGCTCTTGAGGCCGACACTGGGAGGCTCCGACTGCACCCTGTCGTTTGTGTTCATGTCGGCTTCAACTTGTTAGTGCTAATAGATCAGGATTCGGGAGGCTGCCTCATTGGCGGTATTCCCAAGGGCCAGGGAAGGACAGACAGACAAGCATCTTTGCATGCATGAAAAGAAGCTAATTCATGTTCTGCCTCCTGCCTTCTGGTGAAAGTAAGCTCTCTCGAGAGCGTCTCTGATGTACATGGCACTGTGTGATTCCTTAGTAAATAGCAATTAGTGGTGACGATAGATGCTAATACTTTCTTAAAATGAACTCAGAGGCCAGCCCATCATGAGGGAAGATGGGAAGTCTCTCCATCATATGGGATGATTAGCAGCTTCTACACACACACAGGTTTCTTTCTCCTCCCTCCCCCTCCCTCCCTCTCACTCGCTCCTTTCCTCCTTCTTTTCTCCCTCCCTCTCTTTCTTCTTCCTTCCTTTATTTGGACTGAACTCAGGGACATTCTGCCTCCAAGCTACATCTGAACATTTTTTATTTTTTATTTTACAGAGTCTTGCTAGGTTACCTGAGAGTCTCTTTGCATTGCCATAGCTGGCCTCGAAAATGTGATCCTCCTGTCTCATCTTCTCAAGTACTGAGATTATAGGCATGTGCCACAATGCCTGGCCACACACAGATTTCAAAGTGGTACTCATCCAGGAAAATACAGAACAAAATATTTTTCCAAATATTATAAATACAGGTAGAATAGGGGATATATATATATATAAATTATATATATATATATATATATATAAATTATATATATATATATACATATATATATATATGTATATATATACATATATATATATATATATATATATATATAATTTGTATTTTGGTTAAAAATAAAGGTTAAAAACTAAAGGAATCCTTTAGGGGCTGGGAGTATAGCTCAGCGGTAGAGTGTGTGCTTAGCATGTGCAGAGCCCTAGATTAAATCCCAGCATCACAAAAACAAACAAAGAAGCAAACAAACAAATAAAGAGAATTCCTCAGGTTTTAACTACTCATAGAATTCCTCTTCTTCAACCAGTTGGAGAAGGCAGTGTAAGAAAGCATTTAACAGTGTGGAATTTGGAGTCAGACTGACATAGTTTTACCCCTTGTGAGCTGTGAGAGTTTAGTTTATTGATCTCTGGTCCTCAGCCAGGATGAAATGAAATGATATGAAAGCTGAACAATGCCTGGCAGATATGTAGTGCACAGTACGTTTGCTGTGTTTGTTAGCTGTATCAGAATGATCAACGGCTAACCAAAGAGGTTGCCAGATAGCTCTCATCTTTGTGGCTAACTGGTATGCAATTTCTCAAAAAAAAAAAAAATGCTTTCAGTGTCGACCTCCAGGACCCGAGTAGGGTGAGCTTAAGGGAATCATGAGCCCTGATAGCATCCCACGTCCTAGTGGAGTCCCCAACTTCTGCTTAGGGTGGCAGCAAGGGGTGGGGGTGGCGGTGGAGGTGCTGAGAGGGATGTAGGTGACAGAGGATTCGACCTTGATTTAGAAATGGAACTGCTTCACATTTAAAATTGCTAAAGATAATAAATAAAAAGAAATAAATTAAAAGCCAAGTGCAGTAGTGTGTGCCCATAACTCTAGCACTTGGAAGGTTGCAACAGGTGGGTTACAGGGGGAGTATTGCAGGTTTGAGGCCAGCCTCAGCAACTTAGCGAAACCCTGTATCAAAAGAAAAAATAAAAAGGGCTAAAGTAGAATGCCCCTGGATTCAATCTCCAGTACAAAAATCAATCAATCAATCAATCAATCAATCAATCTGTTAGGAGTCAATTGAACCAGAGGATACTTGAACTGATTGAACAGTTGGGCTTCTACCTTCATAAAAAGGATGTTCCTCCCTGAGAAAGGAGAAAACAGGTGTGGACCAGAGCCAATTCCCCAGCCTTTGGAAAAGATAGCAACATGTTCTTTCTACACCGGCCCATTGATGAGGTGAGAGGACCAGATGAAACTAACATAACTGAATGCTGCCTCTCTGTTTGGGAGGAGTGCCAGCAAACGCTCAACACAGGGCATCTCCTTGGACTTGCCCCATGCGCCGCTCAGACCCTTCCTTTCCAGGGGCCTGTGAGCAGGTGTGGCCGCCTTGCTGCAAGTCCTCCAGAGTGGTCCCCGATGGCATCACCCCACAGCCTCCTTTTGTCTTGGGCTTTCATCGCTCTCTCTTCACTAGAGAGGAAATAAAGCCTGTTTTCAGATCTATTCATGAAATACTGGGTCTGGCAGAGCAGCCTCCCTGGGGAACCTGATAATTAAGATCGTTGCTTAATTAGAATAATGGTGCTTGTGTCTGTGCCCAAGCCAAGCATTGTCATTGCACTGTGAGTGTCAGATGCAGGCTCCAAGCTCTGGAGATCAGATTTCTAGGCATTTGCTTGCCTCTTGGGGATTCGAGGGCTGCTGAGTGTCCCTAGCACATCTCAAACACCTTGTTGAGTTGCGATGATGGTAGGTTTGGGAGCCAGTGTCCGCTTTAACTCATGTCTCTGTCACTCACTGGAAGTATGATTTGGGGAATGATTATTTGGGGGGGGGGTACTAAACCCAGGGACATTCTACTTTTGAGATACACTCCCAGCCCCTTTTTATTTTTAATTTGGAAAAGAGTCTTGCTAAGTTGCTAGGAGTTGTCCTGAACCTGTGATTCTCCTGTCTCAGCCTGCCAAGTACTGGAATTGCAGCCTTGGGCCATCATGCCCAGCTTTGGGAGATTATTAAACTCTCTGAGGCTCATTTTTTCCTCTCTGTTAAATAGAGAAAAATTAATAGAAATTAATAAAATTTTATTGACATAGTTCTAAGAAAATATTAGAACATTCCTTATTTGGATTTTTTGCCTGTGTATTTAATTATAAACACTTGAGATGACTTGTCAGATTCAGAAAATATAAAGTACTGATAAATGCCTAATTTTCTAATATAGCTGTGTCCCAGCTTACATAGGACTCAGGACACAGATTATACCTATACCAAAAATTATTCATTATATATCTGAAATTCAAATTTAACTAACATTATATATTTTATTTGCTAACTACATTTTTTTTGCACTGAGGATTGACCCCCAGAGGGGTGCTCTACCATTTGGCTACATTCCTATCTTTTTTTATATTTTATCTTGAGACAGGATCACACTAAGCTACCCTGGCTGGCCTTGAACTTGAAATCCTTCTGTACTCAGTCTCCTGAGTAGCTAGTATTACAGATATGTGCCACCACCATGCTCAGTCTGACAACTCTACATTTCAGGAGTCTCAGGAAATCTCTTTTTAGGAGAACTTTTTACAGAATCAACAATGATCAAAGCTAAGTTAGAACTCTCAAACCAAATTGTTGGATTCTACTTAGAATCCCTTGCAGAATATAAACCTTCCATTTCCTAGCTTCTCATACTCAAAACAGGAGAAGGTATTCAATACAAACACATCACTGAAAAGCAAGGACTGTGAGAATAATGCTGTATGGTTTAAAATGCAGATTGAAAAAAATCAATTTAGGAATTCTCCAAATCTGAGGAAAGCTCCTTGGACCTGATTAAATTTATTAAGAGCAATTTAGACTACCTCTTCCCAAGCCCAGGGTGGAAATGGCAGGTTCTCCTTACCAGTAGTGAGAGGAAGAAATGAGAGAATGTGAGTGTCATAATAACTGTCTCACAGAGGTTCGGGGATTAAAAATATAGAGTGTTCTCCAGAAAACCTTTCACACAGTCCCTAGCACCTACATATCACTACTGGTGTAGACCATGGAAAGGCAGTTGAGAAAAGGAAGGCCCTGGAGTCAGGGCTGAGGGACTAGAGCATCTCCAGGGACCTACTATGAACAAAGTCCTGTGAAAGAATGCTTGGGCAGGCTTTTGTTCACCTTATAAAATGTCATAACCTAGTGACACAGAAAAGCATCAGGTAGAAATGCCTATGTTCAACCTGGAAATAATGAAGACCTAGGGAAGACAGAGGTTTTACTAACCCTAACACCAACCCTAATCCTTAGCCTCAATAATTCTACAGCCTTAAGTGTTCTAGAAGAATAAGTACTTTTTGGAGAAAATGTTCACAATATTTTGCTGACTGAGCAGCAGTCTATAAGAATTATTTTACTATGATATGTGTGAGACTAGAAGGACAAAAGTCAAAATGTATGTGGAATCAAGTTCTTTAGGTAGCTGGGTTATGGTTGACTGGATAAAAGGTTTCTTTCTTGGAACGTTATATGCTATAGATTTTCCTGCCCTGAATACCCTTTAATTTTGAAATTAGATGAAATGACAAATATGAGAAATATAATTAAAATCCACAGAAGACACCCTCATCCATCCCCATTCCCAAATAACTGAAGATTGAGTTAGGATTGGAGACAAGCTCAAATAAAAATGATGGAAAAATCCTGTTTAGTCTGAGAAGTAAATGATTGAAAGTCAGATAAGTTCAATCTAGTCTAAGTGCTCCACGTGGGCGAGAGTGTCAGGAAAGTCAATATCATGGTGAAATGTGCCAGTACTGCTGTGCCTGTTGTCTCTTGATTATTGTACTCTCATTATTGGTCTCTGGGCAGTCCAAATTAATACATGTTCTGAATGTTATTCTGGATATGAAGCAGATAAATTTGAATTACGGCTGGCTTTTCTTTCCCCTTTTACAAAACATGGACTTGGCTCGCATGCATAAATATTGAGAAGTTAATGATACTAGTTGGACTGAAGTGTAACATATAATTTATGTGGTTTCAGTTACCGTGGTCAACCATGGCCCAGAAATACTAAATAGAAGAACTCCAGAAATAGACAATTCATGTTTTAAACTTCCTACTCCTCTGAGTAGCGTCCTGAAGTCCTGCGCCATCCTGCTATACTCCCTCTGCCCAGTGTATTCATGCTGTATGTGCTACCCTCTCGTCAGTCACTGAATAGCTGTCTAGGTTTGCACATTGACTCCCATGGTATCACAGTGCTTACATTTGAGTAAGTCTTATTTTACTGAAAAATGGCTCCAAACTGCAAGATTTGTGATTTTGGCAATTCAGATATGCCAAAGCAAGCCATAAAGTCTCTCCTTTAAGTGTTGCCTCACTTCATCACAAGAAAATGGGAGAATACAATGCAATGTCTTAAGAGATTGACTATATTCACAGAAGTCTTATTATAACATTGCTATAATTGTTGCATTTTATTATTAATTATTGTTAATCTCTTACTAGAACAAGTTTATAGATTAAAGTTCATTGTTGGCATGTGCATACAGAAAAATAGATATATAACATGATAATGTATATAATATACGTAATATAATGTAGTATAGACACACTGTCTATGTGTGTGTGTGTGTGTGTGTGTGTGTATGTAATATTATACATGGTTTGAGGCATCTAATGAGAGTCCTGGAACTTAGACCCCATGGATGAGAGAAGACTACTTTTGCTGTAAATGAATATTAATAAAATTCATACACAAAAAGTTGACTTAGACCACTAAAATGCTATTCTCATCCCCACATCTCTACCTCATCACCTTGTATTATTGGTCATTCTTTCTTTCTTCCCTTCCTCCTCCCTTTCTTCCTTTCTCTGTCAACATGTTTTCCACCTTTGGTCCCTGCATTAAACAAATGTATTCAGCCATACAAAGAAATGTAATGGAGTATAAAATGGGCAAGACTAATAAGAGAAATACTTGCGAGGAAGCAGAGATGGATTTAAGAATTGAGAAATATGGAAATCTTCATAGGTAGAGAGCCTAAAAGAAAAAGAAGCAGAAAGAGATTAAGAGACAATTCTTTCAGAGAAGGAAAGGGGTAGAAAGGTGAAGGTGTTCATAGCATGCTCACAGGTTGATAGAACCTCCTTTGCAAGGAAGTATTTAGATGTGAGCTTATAGAGACACATGAGAGCAAATTTTTTTCAAGATCTTGAATGCCAGGGAGTTGGAATTTTATTTTGAAGGAATCTAGAAACTTGTACCTAGGATCTGGATGGCTACATGATGCTGCTATGCTGCTATAGGAGAACTCAATTTAGTAGTAGTGTGAAGTAGAGCTTGGAGATAGGAAAAACAAAAGTGAAATGAGAAGATCTGCTACAATGCCCTTGTGCTGGTTCAGGCATGAGATGATAAAAGCCTGGAATAAAATAGAGACCTTTGGAATTGAATAAGTACCATGAACATCAGCCATAGCCTTGTGTGTCTCATGAGAAAGGAACCAAGGCAAGTACAGCCTCAAGTTGAAGTGCAACACACAACAGAGGATCCTCAGACCTTTGAAAGAGTTGGATGATGAGAAAAACCATTTGTTATGAAATGTGTGGACTTTTGCAAGACTGTTTAGACTCTGAGTGGAAATGAGCAGCTGTCTTACTTGGAGTTCAGAACATGCTCTCCACCTGCAGATTTCGATTTGGGGAGTTATCTGCTGAGAAGTGATGTTTGGGATTGCAACAGAGATAGGCATTGCCAAAGAAAAAATTATTGAACACAATGGAATAATTTAATCAACTTCCAAAAACATGTGTTAAAAGGGATTGACACATACTTTACAAGTGTTCTTGTGATTATAGAACAAAATTATGCTTGTTGCCCTTTAATATACCAGAGATAGGAATGCCTCTTCCTCCTTTGACACACTACAGCTAATTTCAAATGAAAGGTCTATGAATGTCTTCTATATTGAAAAGGAAATCTACTTCAGATCCCATTAATGGTTTTATATAAAGGTCACCATGCTCTTCCAACAGCATCAATCTGATCAATCACTTGGAGAAGGAGGAATGATTACTGCATATGTACAATGATGTGCCAGGTACTTAGATATGAACTTGACATATAGTTACTTTACTATATAGACTGCCTAAAAAATAGTTGATCTAGTGGTACTAGTAGTCATCCTCATAACAGTAGTAGTCATAACAGTAGTTGTAGCAGGGCAGCAACAGCAGTCAGTCATTGCCATAATAATAGTATAATAGTAATTGCTATTATAATAATAACAGAAGTAGTATGTGATCAAATTATTGGTAGAGCAAATAATATCACACTTAAGATATTAATAGTATTTACCATGCAGTTAATAGTTCATCCACATTATCTCTAATATTTATTTATTACCCCTTTTCATATAATGAAGAAATTCTAAGTCAGTAAAAGTAGATAAATTTCTTCTAAGTAGGAAAGAGATAGCTCAGGTCATGACTCACTGGGTTTAAAGTTCATTGTCTTTGCAATTATGGATTCAGTTACTCTTTAATGAAGGCTCAAGGTCTAGTTTGGGGCTTGCTGATTTTCTGGCTAAGAAACTCAGAATTATCAGTTTACCCTGTGTCTATCTACTATGATGCTAAGAACTTTTTGATAGGAATCAAATCAGAGTGGTCATGAATAAATCAGGATAGTCTACACTACCTTACACTAGAAGATGGATCATTAGGGTAACTGGCCTGGATCATTTGCCCAAAGAAGCTCCTCTTCTAGTGAGAAGGTCAACCCAGGTATAAAACAACAAATCAGAAAGCTGCTTGTTGCAGCAAGAATGAGATGAATGGTACCATGGATGTTCTTTAAGAAAAAAAAAATATTCATAGCTACCAATCCTGAATTACTATCTCATAATATTTAATCCTGAATAATGGGGAGTTTCTGAATAATGGAGAATAGTTCCCCCAAATCTGAGCCCCATCTCTCTTGTCTAAGGCCACAAGAACCATGCAAATGACTGTGATCCATTTTAAAGATTCTGTTCTGTTTATTGTGAAATTAGCATTACTTTGTTTGATTTTTTAACTTGAGATTTCCTCCATTAGTATTCCTGAAAAAAACAATCCTATGCTCTCTCCTGAAAAATGCAGTGACTTAGCACTGAGAGACATTGTGATGGAAATGTCAGTCCCCCTTGCTCTCTTAAAAAAAAAAAATGGAATGTCCACTTGGATCAGAAGAGATATATGCTCTAAAGTTTCATGTAACCTAACCCCATGGAAGTCTCTAGACAGATTGATTGATTGCCCTAAGAAATGTACCATTCCTCCCCTCCGACTAATCCTACATTCCTCAAGTAGGTGAGAAAGGCACATACATACCACGTGCACGAATGATTTGCTAGCTGACGGATGAAAAAAAGAATTGCTAGCATGAAGAATATTTGCATTTCCAACATGTTAGAACACCCATTAATGCAACACAGAGAATTCAAATAGCTCTAGAGAGGAGGTCTGATTTAAGAGGGCAAAGGGGCCTCAATTTGTTAGGCATTTAAAATTCCAAACAAAATTTCCATCTACAACTTGAATATCTGAAAGGAATTTCAGGTCATGCATTTGGGGAACAGGATTATTAACACACATCTTGCTGAGTTAGCCCTGATGGGAGACAGAACTTGGGCTCTGTAAATCTAGCAGGAATGAAGTCTATTCTAGGAGTGCCATGGGAGGGTAGAGAGAACAGAGCTGCTGGCTTTGAAAGGCAGAGAGGACCACTGTGCTCTCATCTTCTTCCACATCCTTCACATGGCCTTAATTTCCAAAGCTGAAATTTTGCATTGTAGTCCAAGGAGCAAATTCTTCCTCCTCTACCCCCATCCTCTTTTCTCATTTCTGAATTCCAAAGATATAAATAAAACTCATATTTCAATAACTCCTTGTTTGTTCAATACAAAAGAAAAGTGGTCTTAGTCCGGGTTCTAACATCATAAATTGCATCCTTCTAGCCTAGGACAAAGGTGTATTTTTCAGCCTTAATCATATCATGATTAAAATTAGAATAACGTCTTCCATGCTTATCCTCATGTGTTTAATGTAAAATTCAACAAATTATCATAGGAGACATTTAATCTTCTTCCATAGTACTTTATTGCAGCACATGGGATGATCTTTATCAGTTTCTGTATCTATCTGTTCTTGGGAAGAGATTTCTCTATATCTCTCCATCTTTTCATTAATTATTTCACGCATGTATTATTTAATACTAATGTGGGTGTCAAACACTTTTATAGGCACTGAATTCTTTTCTGGGATTTCCTCATTACCACTATACAAACTCCTGTTGGGTGATCTGTTTACTCCAATTAAATGTTAATTGTTTACAAACTTGTATACAGTTTCTCTTCTGAATTATAATCCGTCTTCGTTTGCTACTAGATACTGTTAATCATCTTTTAGGCTTATTGGTTAAAATATTCTTACATAACATGTCAATCCCAAATATTCTGTTAATTTAAGAAAAACAGTACTGTTTCTATTAAATGATTATGAACATTTTCTTACAATCAATACAATGTACTGAAATGACTGGTCTATGAATTATAACCCAACCTTTATCTAATCTTATCATCTTGAATATTCTTCAGGCAATTTAACTTTATCATGTCTAATGATGAACAAGGGGTAGCTCAACTTTCTACCATTTACAAACATGGAAACAAACAAACAAAACTCTGAAATTTACCCTTGACTTATTCCAATCTTTTACCAGAATTTCCCCTCAATAATTCCAATTTATTTACCAAAAGATCTCAATTCTTACTCCCAAATATTTCTTGACTCTGTCTCCTTCAGTTCATTTTTACTATTAACACATTGATGAAGTCATTTGTCCATCATAATTTGTCCTGTTTCATTGTTACACATTCCTAACTGGTTTCCCTCACCCTCACCCAGCCTTTTCCTCATTTTAATCTGTGTTAACTCTATGTCACTGTGATCAAATACAGAAAATCAACTTAAAAGAGGAAAGATTTATTTTAGCTCATAGCTTCAAAAGTTTCAATCCACAGTCAGCTGCCTCTATTGCTTTTTTTGTTGTTGTTGTTTTTGGTTTTTTGCAGTACTGGGGATTGAACTCAGGGGCATTCTACCTCCGAGCTACACCCCCAGCCCTATTTTTTATTTTTTATTTTGAAACCGAGTCTCACTAAGTTGCGGAGTACCTCACTAGGTAGCTGAGGCTGGCCTCGAACCCGGATCCTCCGGTCTCAGCCTCCGGAATGCTGGGATTACAAGCGTGCGCCACCACGCCCGGTGTCCTCTAGTGCTTTTGAGTCCTGTGGTGAGGCAGAATCCTCATGGCAAAAGGGTGTGGTGGAAGAAAGCTGCCTACCTCATAGCAGCCAGGAAATAGAGGGAGGGAGGAAGGGAGGGAGAGGGAGGGAGGGAGAGAGAGAGAGAGAGAGAGAGAGAGAGAGAGAGAGAGAGAGAGAGAGAGAGAGAGCGCAGGATAAGGTATAGCCCCCAAGGACCCACTTTCTCCACTTTCTTAAACTAAGTTTCATCTCCTATAATTTCCACCACCTCCAATAATCAACAGATTAATCCATTGACAAGACTTGTGCCCTCATAGTCCAATCACTCCTCAGAAGTGATCACTGCTAAACAGTGCTGCATTTGGAACCAAGCCTTCAACACATGGCTTTTGAGGGACATCCCAGATCCAAACCATAATATAATCCATCCACTTTCAGTATCCTGGGGGGGAGGTCTAGTTTGAATCCTGGAAGATGAGCCTGGGAAGGTGGGCTGGACTTGTTACATCATGAAGAAGCATGATGATTTTAGTCAGCACCTCCCACAGTGCCTGGCACCTTGCAGATTTTCAATGCTTGTTAGTTTATCCAGAATATAAGAAGGCATTTTGAAAACCACAGGATCCTGCAAAATTAAACCCAGTATAACATGTTTTTGCCTCAAGGAAATGACATTTACTTTAGTGAAGCATTTCCACTTCCTTCCTGGATTAAGGCTGTAAAACATGGTCTTGTTTATATATTCTTACCAAAGGAACATCTAAATGTCAGAGGTAACTGAAATCCAAGATATGGATGGAAATGTCAACTTATAAATTCATCAAAACTTTTATTTCAATGGAAATTGGATATAGAGAAGTGTTAAGAGTATTTGGGAAGTAGCAATTTGAGGAAGGGAAATCAAAGTTCATCCTTGTAAGTTGTTATTGATGTGGAAAAACTCCAATAAAATTATGGTTGTGGCTATAACATTTTGACTGTAGACTGACATTGACTTTTGAACTCTATAAAGTTGTGGACACTGAAATTATCTTATAAAGCACTCTGGAGATACCTTTTCCTCTATGCTAAATCTATTCCTCACACTAGATAATTTATTTGGTTTGCATACTCTGGGTTCATGGAAACTCTTGAGTTGTCAGATGAAACAAGTTAAAGAATGAATTGAATCAAAACATCTACAGGAATTTATCAAAGCATTGCTTTTTATGTTTGTCTAACTGCTTTTGAAATAAAAGCCATTGTTTAAGTAACTCATAGGGTAGTCAAGGATAAAATTTTTCTCTGTGGATTGTCCTTGGAAGAGAGTTCCTACCCTTCAAGAGCATAGAACTTTGGAATATTAGCCCAAAATAAATACTCAATGGTATTTGATATTAAAAGTATTAGTTGCTCAGGACCTATTCCTGTATGTATTAAAAAATTGTTTCAGATGTGCTCTTGGAGAATCATGGATCATGAATGATCAGGATGGATCATTTATTTATTAAACTATAGCAAAAATCTTAAAGAACTAAAAGAAACACACATTTGAATTTCATGTGTTTGTTTAAGTAACCTGGGATATGTTATCTAACATCTCTGTATCTCAATTATTTTATCTATAAAATTGGGATAATTATAATATGTACATCATATGAGGAGTTAGCAGAATACTGGGTTTACAACAAGTACATGGTAAAATCAGCTCTTATTTTTATTGTCAACTAGTTTTCTTTCCCATGACACTTCTCAAGAGAGAAGAAGAGAGATGAGTCTGAAACATGGACAACTGACATATGATCAGTCCTTTAGTCATCTAATGCTATTTCAATTTTCTCTTCAATTTTTTAATATTTTTATTACGTTTTCTCTTACTGTAGAATGTTTTCATAGAAAATTGGTGAAACTCAAGGTTACAAAGGCAAAATATAAATAATTAGTAATACTACCACCTAGTGACAACTGTGGTGTGTGTGTACATATATTATATATACTTAAAACTATATCATAAAATTATACCATTTTTAATGTTTGCTTTTCTTATTTTTAGTTTCCAGCATTTATTAATTCCTTCTGAAGAGGTGCCTTGTTGTCTTGGCATACAGTCTAGTGAAGCTGTGAGGCTGCCCTTCAAGAATTTTGCCGCCTCCTCCTCCTCCTCTCCTCCCCCTCCTCCTCTTCCTCTTCCTCTTCCTCCTTCTCATCTTCCCCCTCCTCCTCTTCTTCCTTCTTGTTTGGTCAGGGAAAAGCACAAGATAAAAATTCACACAACCAGATTCTTCTGTTGATTTTTAACAGAATGACAAGGTGGCACACAGTTGAATTTACCTATGGCAATGCCCAAACTGGGACATTTCTATAAAGACATCATTCCTAGAGTTCTGATGTCTAGTCCTATGTGGCTGTTTTGATTTTCCAGCTTTCCCATTTAAGATACTAATATATTTCCAATAAATTATCTTTGTGTTTGTTTAAATTAGCCATAGTTTCTTTTACTTGCCACTATAGAACTTCATTGATAGAGAAATGAATGCCAGAAAATAGAATGCTAGCAACGGACGTAAAACAAAACTTCTCGTGCAGAAATATATATTTATAGGAGGTCATTCCTGTAGTCTCTGGGAAGTTTATCCACTGTGATCAGCTACTGGTAACCTCCTTGTTGACTGAGGCTGTGTAAGAAGACAAAATTTAGAGGGAATTCTAGGGTGCCATAATTGGATGTCTGCTACTAATGGTATTGGACAATTGAAAACCAAAAGGCTCATAATTCTTTTTTTTTTTTTTTTTTTTTTGCAGTACTGGAGATTGAACTCAGGGGCATTCTACCTCCGAGCTATACCCCCAGCCCTATTTTTTATTCTTTATTTTTGAAACAGGGTCTCACTAAGTTGCAGAGGGCCACACTAGGTAGCTGAGGCTGGCCGCGAACCCGGATCCTCCAGTCTCAGCCTCCCAAATGCTGGGATTACAAGCGTGCGCCACCATGCCCGGCTAGGGTCATAATTCTTATTTCAAGACATGGACCAACTCTCATTAACCTCTGAGACCAACCTACACGACTTTTTTTTTTTTTTTTTTTAACTCATGTATCCTAGGTTTAAGATCACAGCATATATTCTGATATGGATCTTGAGTGTTGATGAGTAACAATATCAATTGAATTATAACCATACCTAGTTTCTTATGTGAAAGTTAAGTTGCTGATTGAGAAAGAGTGGGTTTGAATCTTACCAAATAAACTGGGAAAATCGGCGCATATCAAAGTCTTATTGGTACCCTACATTTTCAAACACCTCTGACACACCCCACACACATACACACACACTGAGTCTTCCTCAGTTGAGGAAGCAATTTCTCTGTTTCTATAGATGTATTTTCATCCTCATATCTTTCTTTGCTCCCTCCTTTGTAGAAAAGTATTATTTCAGAGCATCCAAGATGAAAATGCATTCTTATTCATGCTCCCAAAAATGCAGAATTAGTGAAAGTGAATCTGGTAAGCCATAGCAGGTTTTGTAGCTTCTGTTCAGAAGTAGCAAATTTCACTTCTGTTCCTACTTCATTGGTCAAGAAAGTCATATGGCCATGCCTAAGTTCAACAGGTGTTAAAAGTGAATAACCCATCCCCAGAAGGGAGCTCAAACAACAAATATTTGTTCAAACAATTAATAAAAATATTACAGTCCATGCTGGGTATGGTGGCACATACCTATAATTCCAGTACTTGGGAGGCTGAGACAGAAAGATCACAGGTTTGAGGCTAGCCTTATTAACTCAGGGAGACCTTATATCAAAATTAAAATACAGCTGGGGGTGTAGCTCAGAGGTAGAATGACCCTGAGTTCATTCCTGTTACCCCCCCCACACACACACACATACAAATACTATGCATAAGCCACTTGCACCTGGTATGCACTTTCTGATCTGATACATGCCTATTTTGCTTCTATATTACACTTAGAAAGCACTACAAGTTTATAGGAACAGCAGTATTCTTTTCTATCTCATTTCATGGATGAGTTGTCTATGTAGATCTATGCTACAATATACTCACTGTCTCACAAGACATCATACTTTTACACTAAATGGGTGAAATCATGCTGATAATATGTAGGAAATTGAAAATAGTAGGAACATTAGGTACTCTGCAGAGACATGTGTTTTCCATTGGAAGCAAGATAGAAAGAAAAAAAAAGTGAAAACACCAACATGTGCCACCTCTGAGTCCTCAGATCTGTGGCATCCTGGAAGGAATTTCCCATCTCGAGCAAAGGACTAATAGGTTCACCTTCTATTTCCTCCTGCTAAGAAGCCATACCGCTTGGTTGCTCTCTTTAGATTTCCTTGGCAATACATGAAAATTTTCTGTGCTGCCTAAAGCAATTTGCCAGGATGCATAAATAAAAGCAGGCAGCCTTGGGTGGAACCTAAGATACACAAGTCTCTCTGGCTGGTTTGGGGCTCTAGTTTAAGTAACCACACAGATTGGTCCTTTGGGCTCAGAGCACAAAGATAACTGGAATTTCAGTGGTAGGACAGGATGCTCTGTGAAGCTCATGGTAAACCCTGTTAGGGGAATCATGGAAGAAACATCTAGTGTTTATCATCATTGGGCAAGTAACTATTCTGTGTAACATACCTATTATCTTACTTCTGGGCTATGCAGGATTCTAAGTCCTTGAGCATGAACCAAGGTGTAAATAAGGAACTTATTGTTAGCTGATCCTACCACTTGTAGAATTCCCTTTAATTACTTTGGATAGTGGTAAAGTTATTGAAACCTCCCTTCTCTGTGGGAGGAATAACCAAGGACTAAACTCTCTTAGAAATTAAGGTTTGTAGTTTTCTACTTGCAAAGACCTCAGATCTATCGAGTTGATAGATGAATGTCAAGTCAATATAGAAAGAGTAATGGATGGGGCCAGTTGCAGAAATAAAGAATATAGTCTATCCAAATTTCCTTTCTTGATTTTTTTCATATTCTAATAACTATTTTAACTGTCTTATCTCTTTTTTCCTTATATTTCTACTGCTGCTTTATGCGCTATTTCGAAGTCACAATGTTCAGATGAAAATATCAATAGAAGAAAATGAAGAGGGAATATTAATCCAGGTAGTTCAGTATTTTGTCAGATTTTAAAATGTATGAGACATTAAATTGCTCCTAATTTTAGAAGCAATTTATTTTCAAGGATAACCCATGTACAGAAAAAAACGTATAAGTGTATATAGATTGATGAGGTTTTACAAACTGAATAAAATTGCATAACCAGAATTCTAATCACGAAATATATTGTTGTTAGTAATTTAGAAGCTTCTTTTGGCTTCTAAAATGATTGAACTTATTCATGGTTATAAAAGATTAGTTGGATGATATCAGATAGGAGCATTTCTGGAAGTGAATATATAAATAAAAGTATCTTGTATGAGTAGAGAACATTTATGTTTTTTTAATCTTCTCAACATCTATTTCTCTCTCTTATGAATATTATGAATCTCCCAGTGGGAAAAAAAAATGAGCTCCTCTTTATTCAGGCCTTTCCTCAAATAAAAGGAAGACTACCCCTTGAGCCATTTGGATCTTGAGTCAAAGGACAATGACAAAAGTGATTGATGTTCATCAGTGTCCATTGGCAAGCGATTTCAGCTCTGTGGCCACCTCAATGGTTTCCACATTTCAGTCCTCCCACTCCACCTTGGTCTCTCAACGAGTTTTGAAACTTCAGTCTTTCCAATAAATCATATTTTCTTATGATTAAAGTGTGAATTTGTTTTCTCTTGCTTACAGCAAAATCTAAGTGCCACATACCCTTGGGTATTCTTCTACAATAAGATTAGCCTATTATTCTACCATGAAGATGTACAATTATGTGTTTTAACCATTCCCTTTTCATTGAACATATACATTATTTCTTTTCCTTCCTCCTTCCTTCCCTCCTTGCCCTCTCCCTCCTTTCCTCTCTCTCTCCACCCCTTTCTCCCTCCTTCCCTTCCCCATCCTCCCTCTTTTCACCCCTCCCTCCCTGCCTCCCTTCCTTCCTTCCTTCCTTCCTTCCTTCCTTCCTTCCTTCCTTCCTTCCTTCCTTCCTTCCTTCCTTCCTTCTTTGTGATCCTGTTGAGAATTGTGTAGTGCACTTTTTTGTGGTTTTTTTTTGCTATTTCGGATAGTTTATTCAGAAGATATTTTAATTAGAACTTTTGAGTACATAGGTATGTGTATTTTAAAGTTTTAAAAGGAGCACTAGCACTACCAGATATTCCTTTGTGAATAGCTGCCAACTTAGGCTTTATCAACACATTATGATTGGCTATTTTCCTTCATTTTGTCTAAAATGAGTGCAAAAAAAAAACCTATTGTATCACCTATCTCTGATTAGGATCTTTCCCATTAATAAGAATTTAGGATTTGATGGAAAGTGAGCATTGTTGTTAGATAAATCTGTATTTTAAACCTTGAAGGTAATGTAATTGAAATTTAGTAATAAGTTACCTGCTATCCATTTAAGATTATCTTTGATGAATTGTCTCCTAAATTAATACCCTCAGTTACCTTGCCCTATCTTCTTTCAACAGTGATTGAATCTGTCTGGTAAGTTATTAGCAGCTAATTACTAGGAGAAAGTCCTGTTTTCAAGGCAACAATAAAGTCTTTGAAGGGAAGATTTTTTCTTTTCTTGGAGTTCATGGAGGTAAAATATTATGTTTTACAAAGTTGGCCTCACTGGCCACATTGAAAAACTTCTTGCCCTTCATATGTTATATTTATTTTTTTTATTTTTTTAATTTTTTATTGTAGTAATTCGTGCAATATAGCATACATCTTTGTTAAGTACAAGTTGTCAACAACATATTTGCACACAATTCTCATTTGACCCCTTCCCCAATTCCCTCCCCATTCCCTTCCCCTCCCTCCCCCTCACTCCCCCTCAGGTTCACTTCAGTGAGTGACCTTGATATGACTGTGTAAAGTACATCATGTGCCTTAGGGTGTCCCTCTGCCCCATGCATCCACTACAATTAAATCAACTTCATTGCTTATCGAGGATCTCTCCATTTCATCTGGAGACCCTCCTATGCCCCATCTTCTCCCTAGCATCCACATATTAGGGAGAACATATGCTTCTTAACTCTTTGTGACTGACTAATCTCACTTAACATAATGTTTTCCAGTTGCATCCATTTCCCTGCAAAGAACATGATTTTCTTCTTCTTTATGGCTGAGTAAACTTCCATTGTGTACATATACCATAGTTTTGTAATCCATTCATCTGTGGTTGGACATCTTGGCTGTTTCCATAGTTTGGCTATTGTAAATTTAGCTGCTATAAACATAGATACACATGCATCAGTCTGATAATTTGGTTTCCATTCTTTTGGGTATATACCCAGTAGTGGTATTGCTGGGTCATATGGTAGGTTCACTCCCATCCGTTTGAGGATCCTCCATACTGTTTTCCACAGTGGTTGCACAAGTTTGCAATCCCACCAACAATGTATTAGGGTTCCCACTTCTCCACACCCTCGCCAGCAGGTGTTGTTGTTCATGTTTATATTTAATAAAATGGAGAGTTCTTTTAAGCAACCTTCAGATGAAGAAGTCGCAGAATGGCTTTGTAGTTGTTATGACTTACCTTGCTTCTCTCTGATAACATTCTCAAAAACAAATGATAAATGAAAGCTGCTGTCAATCTGCCAGCAAAATAAGTTAAAACTTTGGAGTGGCAAGAGAAAACTATAAACAACATACAGATAGAACATATAGGGTTGAGAAAATGTATATCTGACAAATACAATTAAGAAAAGCAAGAGTAGCAGTAGAAACAGTAAATAAAATGAGAGAATCCTCAAGGGCTGAAGAAGGAATTGTGAAAATGAGAGATGTTTGCAGAAGAAAATGTCTCAAGGAAATGCAACACTGTAAAATGTTTATGGACTCGGCGTAAAGGAAAGCCTCCTAAAAATGTATAAGAATCTTTATGATATGAAATAAATGGGGGAGTTTACAAGATTATGTATTACTTTATACCTTTACACAAGCTTGTGCAATTTTATTTCCAGAAACATTTATCAACATAATTCATGGAAGTGTCTACAAGGAAAACATCAAGAGTGACAGGGTCATATTTTTCCTTGAATGCAAGTGGAGCGAGGGAGGTGGTCTAGGGAAGCGTGACGGGAGGAGAGGGAGAACTAATGAAGTAATCACTTCCATTGACATCATGCACATAAGTGAGAACACCAATGTCAATCTCAATATCCTGTGGAAAAGGGGGAAGTGGGAGGGGAGCAGGGGGAAAGCCCATCAAGGGCTGTGTGCATGGATATCACTATCACCATGAAGTACATTATGATGTGAGACCATAATGCACCAATAAAAGTAGATAAGTAAGTAAGTAAAAATAAATAAATAAATAAATAAATAAAATTAAAGAACTGTGTGCATGTATGTTTTTAACACATTTATTTGACCCCATGATGATGTAGTATTACAATGCACCCATAAAATAAAACAAAATAAAATACCAAGAAAATATATAAGTGGAAAATCTGAAACACTTCCCAAACTTAAACCCTGGTTACACACTGAAGTCAAAACAAATTTATTTAAAGTAGCAAATACAAGATCCCTCCACGCTAGATGACTTGGGATGCAGATAAATTATTTTCAGAAGAAATAGGTGGTATTAAGAATTTTTACTAGAATTTTTAAGGTTTCTGATTACCAAGGAAGCAGTGGGAGTAAGGACTTCACGAATCCCCTCCTCCATAAAAACAGTGGGAGTACTGTTAAAAGCTATCAAAACTAACTTGTTCAGAACTCAAGAAGTTAATTGAAGTCTTCCAATAATCTAATGTTACTCTGAAGAGGAATGGTTAAATACTGGTCAGAACAATCAGCATTGTGTCATTACAGTTTTATCTACTCCCATTTTTCTCCTCCTCATCTCCATGATAGATTTGAAAAATAACAACCTTGCATCTACTTGAGGAGCCTGAATGGGAATGGGGCTCCCCAAATACCCCAGCCCTAATTCATATTCACTATCTGGCTAGTCTGACAGCTCATGGAGAAGCTTCATTCTGAGGACTTATTTTTAATTAACCTGACTCAGAGCTGCCCTCTCTGAGTAGCCATATTCACAGTTCATTGGGTGAAAACAACTCGTGGCAATTGTTTATCCATACAGCTGTCTGAGGCAGAATCACAGCTATGGTTACACTAAAAGGTCCTAACAAAAGGTTGCACCAAAACTTAAAAAAAAATATTGAGGAACTATAGGGGACTTTGAAACATTCTAATATATTCCTGGAAATGTAGAAGTCCATTCTATCAGCTAAGAATCTCCAGAGAAACACAATTAATAGGATGGGTTTGAGATTTTGAGCAAAGTATTATTAAAAGGGTCTTGTCTAGCCGGGCGTGGTGGCGCACGCTTGTAATCCCAGCATTCGGGAGGCTGAGACCGGAGGATCCGGGTTCGAGGCCAGCCTCAGCTACCTAGTGAGGCACTCTTCAACTTAGTGAGACTCGGTTTCAAAATAAAGAATAAAAAAAAATAGGGCTGGGGGTATAGCTCGGAGGTAGAATGCCCCTGAGTTCAATCCCCAGTACTGCAAAAAAAAAAAAAAAAAAAAAAAAAGGGTCTTGTCTCACATGATTATGGAGGCTGGAAGGTCCATGGTCTGCTGTCTACAAGCTAGAGACCCAAGAAAGCTCGGGATGCAATTCAAATGCCTGAGAGATAGCCAACAGTGTAGGTTCAAATCCAAGTCTGAGTGCCTGAGAAGCAGGTGTGCAGAGGACAGAGGATCAATGTCCCAGCCCAAGAATTCAGGCCGATTGAAAACTCAACCGTCTTCTGTCCCTGTGTTCTTTTCAAGCCCCAATGAATTGAATGATACCTGCTCATATGAGGGAAGGTCATTGACTTCAATTAGTCTACGACTTCAAATGTTGTTCTCTTCTGAAAAACAAAAACAAAAAATCCTTACAGGCTTCCTTAGAAATCATGTTTTATCAGATATTGAGGTCCCACGTGACCTATTCAAGTTGACACATGAACTTAGCCATTACAGTCATGTATATGCAGTGTTTACAGGTGCCCATGGCTATGTGCATGCCCAGAAACCACTTACAGGGCTCAAATTCTTACTCTGCCTGACTTCGTGAATCTCTATAAGTAAGAAGTGAAGGCAGAGGCACAGTGGGGAACTCCTTGTTCGGTGAAGACATTCTCAACATGCACACAGTCATTTAGCAAAGATTACTTACCAAAAAAGACTAGCAAATTACCTTATATTCTCACCAAAAATACATGAGAGCTCCTTGTGCGTTCTCAAGGGTATCAGGTAGTCTTGGTTACTAAGGTATTGCTATTTTAATCTGTAAAATGTTGTCTATCCCCGTTTTGACTTGCATTTCTCAAAATGTAAGTGAAGGACCCATTTATTATCATCATTAGCCATTATGTGCATGAAGCTTCAAATAAGATTAAGATTTTACTAACAATAGATAAATGACCAAGGTTAGTTGTACCATGCACCTCCTACAGCTTTAAGGACAGAAAGAAGCACTGGGTTCTACTGACCGCCTTCCCTGATAACCCCCTCTCCCTAGCAGCCTGTTATGCTTTCTGCAGGATTTGGGAGAATCGCCTTCCCTTTTACTATGAGCTGAAGCAGGAGCTTCTTACACTCAGAAAGTCCTATATTTTCAGAGGGTTTGGTGAACTCAAAAGTCAAGAAATGAATAGTGTCTAGGAGATTGGTGATTCTTTACTTCACATTTTTTAGTTGTTCACTTGTTATAAGGTGTAATAACAGTTAATGATTTCAAAGAAATTCTAATATAGAAAATTTTAAAATAAAAATGATGATGTAGACCTACTGTTAACATGGAACATGTTTAAGGCTCAAAAAGTATATATATTTAAGCCGGGCGTGGTGGCGCACGCTTGTAATCCCAGCATTCAGGAGGCTGAGACCGGAGGATCCGGGTTCGCGGCCAGCCTCAGCTACCTAGTGAGGCACTCTGCAACTTAGTGAGACCTGGTTTCAAAATAAAGAATAAAAAAATAGGGCTGGAGGTGTAGCTCGGAGGTAGAATGCCCCTGAGTTCAATCCCCAGTACCGCCAAAAAAAAAAAAAAAGTATATATATTTATATACATGCACATACAATTGATCTTAGTAGAGTATACCCAAATGTTAACAATTGTCATCCCTTCATGGTGATATTATTTTTATTGCTTAATTATAGTTTCATATATTTTGAACTTAGGGTAATTGGTCTTGAGTAGAGTATACCAAAATATTAAGCATTGTCATATCTTGGTAGTGGTATTATTTTTATCAGTTATAGTTTTATATATTTTGAACCTATCATGATGAACTTTTATCTCTTTTATAATCATAAAATCATTGATGAAGTTATTTTAAGTTTGGAAACAAAAATGTTTCATCAAGGAGAGAAAAGGATGAGGCAGATGGCCCAGGAAATGTGGCTGGACTTGAAGATGATTTAAGGGGTTTAGGATGAAACCTAATCCTCAGCCATGTAGGGGAGAGTAGACTTAGGGTAAGAGAAGGGCCTTGCCCATGCTCACCATTTCGCTTACACTTCTGAACTCTGCTTACTGCATTTTGTCTTTAAAAAGAATGGGGTTCAAATGTCATTTTAGTTTCTATTTCATTCTGATTAATTAACATCATTAAAGATAAGTGTGATTTTGCATTTTGGTGGTTATTTTTCTTCAGAATATTGACACTGTTATATTGATTTCAATGAAAAATAATTTTTTTTTAGCAGAATTCATTGGGCTGCTCTCCTGTAAGACACCTTCAGAGGGGTCACTGACTTCACTTCCCTGTGAATTTTGAAATGTGAGTGAACATTTTGGGACACTGGATTTTGAGAATGGTGGAGTCTAATCCAAGTTGTGCTTGGTAGGAGAAGAAGAACAGGCAAGTTGGCCATGGTCAGGGGAAGAAGGAGGGACCCTCTGAACTGCCAAATGGTACAAGGGGGAGAAAAGTTCAACAAGACATGTCTCTGTGTGTTGTGTAACATAACTTCTCATCTCTGCAGAATCACAAGAGATCTACAGTAATGAGCGATCTACAATAATAACATATAGTACATTTTTTAAAAGAATTTTTACCCAAATTTCATTTTTTAATGCAACAGTGTGATGATTCTGGATATACATTAAGACAAAACTGTTGGGATACTATTTCAGAGCCTTTCATTGGAGATTGGGGACTTCAGGTACAGTCCTCAGCAGCCAGCATGTCTAGAATGTAGCAAGGAGCCCATGTGTACTTGATGGCCAGGCTGCTGGGAGCACACACCATTATAAAGGACTCATCTATCCACCCAGCTTCAACTCAAGGTAAGAGAGAAGCGGTGGTGACTACTGAGAGATTAAATTTGCAATTTCATTGACAAGATACCTGAGGAACTGGATATTTCATTTGGAGCTATAAACTAAAGGTCCTATAAATTACAAAGTTGGCAAATATAACCAATACTTTCCTTCTCAGGGGAAGACTTTTTTTTTCCCATTTGTTTTTGGAGGAGAGGATGCACACATCCAAAAATATAGTAATGAAAGATGATACTTCTAGAATGGGAAATGTCCCAGGTCAAGAGCACAGTCCCTTAAACTGATACTGGACATGAATGCAGTGCAGACTGGAGACAGATATGAATGCAAGGACTGTGAGACCTTGGGGTCTCCATGGAGGCAGAGTAGGAAGAAGACTAGAGATGCTATTACCTATTTCACTGCCCAAGACAATCTCGGGCATTGAAGTTTACTCTAATCTGCTTCCCCCCTACTTTCCAGATTTATACCCACAACTCCAGTGCACATGGCCTTTCTTCCCATCACGTTGGATGAGCTTTCTTCTTAGGCTTCCCTTCAGTGTCCTTGGTCTTGTCTCCTCCTGTATGGAAGGTTTACTTCTGTTTGTGCCCGTATCCCTTTCCAGGTCATAATACTTGATCCTCATAGGTGGCCAGGTACTTAGCTCCCTTCTTTCTTTTGTCTCTGTCCCAGTGCCCTTGCCCTGCAGGGCTTCCTTGCCCAGATGCCCAGGGAGCAGGACAATGGTGCCTCTCAAGCTGCTGCCCCTGCTGCTTCTCGACAGCCTTGCTCACTAGACATTACCACCTTGTTTGCTTAGTGTTTTTTTTTTCTGTCTGCCCAATGAGAATATAATCTCCATGAAATGGTTCTTCTCCCATTTTATTCTGTTTGTAACTCCAGAATCTGGAACAGCACTTATGTTTGGTACTCAGTAAATTGTTCTCCAATACATTGATGAGGGAATCAGAGCTGTGGCTTCTTTAAATCTGTATTTTCCCAGAGGATCCGACATGCTATGGGAACTCAGTGATTATTTGCTAAATGAATGCCAGTATCCCAAAGTGTTAAGGTGGGAGGACAGTTACTGTATATAAAATGTATCTCTTTTTTTAAGTACTGTTATAAATTAGAAATAAAATGTCCTCTAAAGAGGTAAATGTATTAATGTTTCAAGCTGATATAATTGAGTCATGAGGGTTTTAATCCCAGCAGTGGATAAATCCATTGTAATATATAAATTAATTTACATACATATGTAAATTACAACATATGTAAATTAAGCTTTGGCCTGGGCCAGTAGGGTGTGGTTGGAGGCAGGTCCCTGGGGATTATATATGGTTCCCTCTCCTCCGACTCTCTCTCGCTTTCTTTCAGCCTCCTTGATGTGAGCAGAGCCCATGTGCTCTTCCTCTCTTGAACTTCTGCAGCCATGCCCTGAGATCTTTGGTCCTCGGCCTCACATGTACAGAATCCGAAACCATAAGAAAATAAATATTCTTTCCTCCTAGGTACATGGTCAGTCTTTTAGGCTATAGCTGTAAGAATGCTGACTGGAACAGGTACATTGTGTTATACATAGATAAATACTATATACTCTGAGTGTGAACTCTTGTCTCATCACTCCAAAAGAGCTCTGCCTCTTTCTACCTGTGCAATATTAACTCAGTCATCTTACCTCCTCTGTCTCAATTTACCCATATGTAAATTCAGCTTTGATGTGACTATAAAATTATTGCATAAATATAAAGCACTTAGAACACTCTGTGGCACCACAGAGTGAATACCCATTATTGTATTTTATTGTTGTTGTTATTATTACCATATGCGAAAAGAATTTTAAGGAAAACTAAAGTAATGGTAACTTTAAAAGGTAGTTTACAAATAATTTTAATTAATATAAAGTAGAACATTTTACAAAAATAACAACTAGTAAAAACAGAAAACTTGCATTAAAACTACATAAGATCTTTTTATTAAAAGATTTAAAAATTATATGAGTTCTTTATATTATACATACATACATACATATATACATATATACATACATACATAATAAGGAATAGAATATGAATTTCTTCATCTGGGTTAAAGTATGTTAACTTTTTACAGTAATTATTTCTGGATATAAGGCACTAAATGGCTTTTACCATTAATGTCTTATTGAATTTTCCACATTTCTATTCTCATCACACAGTACCTCTATAATCAGCACAAGTAATACATACTGTAAAAATTGGTTCTTTATTAGTTTAAAAAATATGAGAGAAAATGAAGTGCAGTTTAGATTTAACTTTGTTAGGTTTTTGAGGTTGGTTTTTTTTGTGTGTGTGTGTGTGTGTGTGTGTGTGTGTGTGTGTGTGTGTGTGTTTTCTTGGTCTAGAGATTGAATCCAGGGGCATTCTATTTCAGAGCTACAACCCCAGTTCCTTTTAATTTTTTTAATTTTGAAACAGTCTCTCACTAAGTTGTTGAGGGTCTTGCTAAATTGCAGAGACGAGACTCAAACCCATATCTCAGCCCCCCAGGTACTGGGATTACAGACGTGGACCACTGCACTCAGCTTGGCTTCTTCTTCGCTGCCATCCAGGTGACCCCGAGGAGAATTTGCAGAGTGCGGATATGACTAACACCTAACCTGGTCCTCAGACCCACCCAGCCAAAGCCAGCAGATTCAGCCTCCAGGGGCTTTGGCATTGAAAACGCACTTGCTGGTGGTGTTGAGCAAGCCTGCTGCTCTTGCTACACAGAGACCTGAATCTTTGTCCAAACTCAACCTCTTGATTAACTTCCATTTCAATAGAAGTTTACTTTAGAAAAGTTGGGCTTTCCTTCATTATTTGATGTTATTTTTTTCACAGCTGTCTTGGCAACATCTGATTCCAGCCTGGACAGGAAGGATCTGAGTCAGAGATGGGGTGAAACCATTTTTCTGGTGCTGTTCCCAGCCCTCTGAGAAGAATCATCTCTTCTGGAACATTCTGCCTGCTTCCACAAATAGCTTGCAGAGAGCTGGGGGGCGAGTGGAATGAGAGTCAACCAGGGCAGACCTCTAGCCCACCCTCGACTACCTTCCAAAGAATGTTAGCCATGAGTTTGGGTCTTGTCCTCTTCAGGATCTTCCATAAATTGCCACAATTCTCACAAAGCTATCCCCCAGGAATAAAAAGATGGGAAGAGCAAAAGACTGGAAAGCAAGGAGATTGGGTGCAATGCCTAAACCAAGAGGCTACATTAGTGCCTCCACCAGCTCCTTATATCAGACACATTTAGATGAATAGGACATGTCTATACCCAGCCATCACTTAGATAAAAACAAAGCCTAAATGCTAGATTCTGAAGGTCCATTTTGCTTCACCAATCTCAAAAAGTGCCTTAATGCTTCTTCACCTTGTCCTTTTCTTTCTTGTTTTTTTTAAATCTTTTCCCTTTATTTTTGAGATGGACTTAGTTGGAGGTACTTATCTGAAATGTTCACCAATTACTCAACCTTTTTCCTCTGCATAAAGGAAGTAGTCTTTGGAAGGTTGTGACTGGAGGGTTGCTGGTTCAAGGCCAGTCTTGGAAACTTAGCAAGACTCTCAGCAAATTAGCGAGGGCCTGCTTAAAAATTTATATATATATATAAAAATATATATTTATATATAATATTTATATATAAAAATATATAAATATTTATATATATAATATTTATATATATATATATATTAAAAAGGTCCTGGGGGTGTAGTTTGGAGGTGGAATGCCCCTGGGTTCATTTCTCAGGACCGAAATAGTAATAATGATGATGACGATCATCATCATAATGGAGTTATTTACTCTGGCCAGATGAAGCACAGCTAAATATGTACATGGATTGATGTAGCCAACACAAAATGAACTCAATGATTTTTTCCTGAGGCTTTGTGTTTAAGACTTGAATTATCTGCTAGAAGTCACAAAACCACTCATCAGATATCAGGACTGTGACTGGAAAAAGTGTGTCTTGGTGAAAACAATACTGGTTACTCAATATATTGGACCAGAATCCAACTCTCAGCTTGAGTATGTTTGAACTGCATGATGTGGAGTAATTTCTTAACCTCTCTGATTCTCAACCTTCTAATTTATAGGAATCATACAGTTGACATGATACTTAGATATCCTTAATAAAAATGTCTTGCACATAACAGTTACTATATTTTTACCTATATTGAGCACACATAAACTTCTCTTACAGGCACTAAATTGTTATGAATAAAAATATTATAAGTCAAATGTAAAACTGTCACTGAGACAAGGTAATAATAACAGTTAAGAATCTAGTGCTCAGTTGTGTTTTTAGTGGGATGACAGCAAGTATTATAATTAAGTACCTATACTTAAAATAAGCACTATATTTAAGTGTATTTTATGTTATATAGAGTAGCTAGATCAGGAGCTCTTAAAAATGGGTTGAGATCCATCTATATAAGAATTACCCCCAAATCATGCTAAAATCTAGGTTTCTAGACCTATCTAAGACTTCTCTGTATGTAGGCATTAGGTATTTTCAATTTCATGATTTTTTTGCATCTTATAGTTTTAAAACCACCAATTTGATAATGCAAATTTTTATATACTTTTATTGATGCATTGGAATTAGGCATCATAATGAGGTATAGAGTGATTGGAATATACATGCACACAACGCGTGTTGTGTTTCCCTCTGCATCCCACCCCCTGCCCTTCCTTTTCCCATAGAGTTTTTAAAAAAATATTTTGAACTGATTAGTTAGCATAATATTATCTGAAACATAACTTACTTTTATCTGATAGAGTATCGCATGTACTCTACTGGTACTCTGTTAAAATGAAGAGCATTATATTATCATAAATATAACTTACTTTTGATGAAACTCATTGAATCTCATGGAATCCAAGGCCTAGTTCTCCTTGGCACCAAGGCCAGCTCTACTGCCTACCAATATGACACTTTGGGAAAGACCCTTGCCTTCTCATGAACTTCTGGTTTCCTGTCTAGCTGATAGTTTCTACCCTATAGGATTGTTGAACAGATCAAATGAATTAAAAGATCTGTAAATTTTCCACTGTAAATGTTGATGTTATCACAAGATGACTTCTTGGTGATGCTGTAATTCAAAGGGACTCCTTGGTGAAGATTTGATGATAATCTTGGAGAATTTTATGACTTGAAAGGAGAGGTGAATCTGCATTATCTTTATTTCCTCCTCTGTGTTATCAGAGAAAGAAAAGCCCAGTATCAGCTACTGGGTTCAGAGGTCCCTTGTTCTAACAAGGTTATTTTTTCCATTGCTACATAAGTCCCATAGATGTTCCCTTTATACTGATCTGCAAATGCAGAGAATTTTAGAGGGGTGGTGATGGCCATTCTACTGGAACACTGGCCAAAATGCATTGACTCCAGATTTGTCTAACCTATGTATACCTTTCTTCATTCACTGGATGAGAGCCTTCCTGGAAAAAGAGAGTAAGTTTGAACCAACCACTTCCCATAGGTGTGACAACTAATAGCTTTCTGTGGGCATCATTCCCATTACTTGGCCTAAGAGGTCCTTGACTCTAAAAGGCAGATTCGACTGGGGTACGACTGTATCCACCACACACAATTATATCTAATCACTGTGTCCTCCTTGAGATAAGTGGACTGGAAGTGTTCATCCAGTTTACAGATAAAGAGTCAGGAAAATTCATTGGTTTGCCCAAATTCTCACAGTTTTCAAGTAGCAGAATTGGGACCAACACATACATTTTCTGAGTTTCAGATGCTATTTGTAGACCGCTGCTTTAAAATTACAGAGATGGACAGAGATATAATTATGAGTGGGCACATTTATATGTTTGAGTGTGTTGCATCTTAGTATGTAAGAGTTACTCACTTAATAAACATTTGCAAAGTGCCTCCCATGTATAAAACCCTGGAAGGAATGCAGAGGGTACAGAGAAGGAAAAAACGCAGTCTTTATTGTATAAGAGCTCCTGGACTGCTGAAAGATGGAGATAAGTAAGCAAAAATTATAACCTTATCAAGTGAGAGCTGGGATAGAGAAAATAAAGGTGCATCAAACGCCTCTCAACCTTAGTTATTCAGGCAGCACTGATACTCAACTTGGGTTTAAAGAAAGAAGAAGAAAATGCAAAATGATTATGTGCAAGACTTCAATTAGCAGACATCTAAATAATCCAGTGTAAGTAAAGGGCACCACAGATGGGAATCAAGTGGGAAGAAGGGAGGCTGGGGAATTTATCAGGTACTAGGATTCTGAGGAGAGTATGAGGTTTTCTAAGAGGTTCACACTTGACTTTGAAGACAGGCACTGCCAATGAAGAACTGTCAGCTGTGGATAGACATTTGAGTTTTTCCAAGATCATAGGGAATGAACAAGAGTGGGGTTGAGGCTGAAGGTCGATAAACTAAGTTAAAAAAAAAAAAAACAAAAGAAACAACAATCCAGGTGGGATATAGCAGTGGCCTACATTTCTATCTGTTGATTCATGTTCACTTTGATTTTTTTTTTCTCATTAGGATGGATTAATTAGTTCTTTAGCAGAAAGCAGAGACTCAAGAGCTCTCTTGAGGAAATGGATTTGGTGGAGGATAATTCTTTGGGGAAAGAACAAAAGATGGGGGGAAATGTTTAATTTTAATAATCTTCAGAAAAATAGCTATTAAGGGCTCTATGGGGCATCAGATTCCTAAAGTATAAGGGGAGAAATGATGATAAAGGCATAGGTTTACCTCTGAACAGTTATACATGCACCCCACAGGGCACCATTTCCATGCTTGTGATGTGCAGACTATGAAAAGATATAAGGATTTACTTTCTCTCTTCTTTGTAGCTCTCCAACCACTCTCAGAAGTGTACCCTGCTCAGGGTCCAGCTAGTACCTAGGATATTTCCCTCCCTGAACCTGACAGGGGTGAACCTTTCTATGACTCAAGACTAATATATGCAACAATGCTGTGGCATTTGTCAGGGATCTCAGGCATCCCAGTACTAGGCAATTTAATATACTTTATCCCAGTGAATCCTCTCAGAAGTACACATATTATTAGCAGGAAGAAACTGGGGCTCAGAGATCATATTATTTTCCCAAAGAAATACAGTAGTTAATCTGAACTGATCCTGATGCACAGTCTCTGTGCTGATATTTCAAGGTTGAAACTAAGCTGGTGCTGTCCCTGGAGTGTTACCTCTGTGTCATGTAAACATAGACTTTTCAATCAGAAGAAGCTGTGCAATACACTCTATTTGTATTTGAATTCAGGTTCTTGGAGTTCACAAACCTGGATTCGAATCTAAGTTTTTATATCTACTAACCACTCTTGGCTTCAGTTTCCTGATCTATAAACTTGGATACTTCTAGTGTCCACCTCATAGGATTATTTTAAGGAGCTAATGAATGATAAACCTAAAGGACTTAGTAACACATCTGGCACGTGATAACTGCTCAGAGATGTGAGCTAATATATATTATAGGTTGAGTATCCCTTACTTGAAATAATTGGAACCAGAAGCATTTCAGCTTTTAGTTGTTTTGATTTTGGAATATTTATATGAACATGACTGGTTGAACAATTCTAAAAAAATCCAAATCCAAATGCTCCAGGAGCCTCATGTGGACACTCAAAGAGCTTCACATTTTGTAGCATTTCAGATTTGGGATTTTCAGGTTAGGAATGCTCAACCTCACAGTTTGTCCACATTTCTGATTCTACCAGGAAAGAGTCAGTTCATTTGTATTGTGAATTTATATCAATAATGCATAACATTTTCCAGTTAGCTGAAATCTTTATTTCTTTGGGGAAAAAATCACTTGGAAGGAATCAGTTTTTATCTCCAATGCCTTTTCTTCCCTTTCATAGCTCTTCAGTTTCTGATGGCCATTTTGCTGCTCAATTTATTTGGACACTGTAATCTTTTTTTATTGCCTTGCTTTGCTCAATAAACCTTAGGAATTTTGTTCACATTTCCACTTCATGCTGTGGTGATGAAAAATAAGACCTGAGTTATAATGTGATAAGGCAATAACTGTACAGACTTCCTCCAATCTTCCTGAGCCCCAATTTCCACTTAGGTTAAATGAGATCTATCCTACATACCTCACCACTGTTGCGAGAATCAAAAGACACGGTGACAGTAAAGTGCATTATAAAGCTTAAGGCTCTGGAAACATATAAGCTCTTTATTTTATTGTTGTAACACAATAAAGAAGAAGCTGGTGATAAAAATGGTCATGCACCAATTTTAATTGCTAGCTCCTATAATAGGGAACTGCTGACAAACATGTTGCCTCCACCAAAGTGACATTCCTTTATAAAAGTACAAGAGGATAATTTCTTTAGGAGAAACCTCACTGGAGCCAGGGAAGTGGTCTAAGGGAAGGGGAGAGGGAAGAGTGAGGCTCATGAATGGAATTGCTACCATCAACTATGTGCACATATGTGAAAATACCAATGTCAATCAGTACTCTGTATTGGGAAGGGAGGAGACAGGGTGGTGGGGAGGGTACTAAGTCCTGTGCTGTGAGCATGTATGTCATTGTCAACATGATTTACATTATGATGTGAGACTATAATGCACCAATAAAAGCACATTAAAATAAATAAATAAAATATATAGGGACACATATTTTAAAGAAAGTATTCTCTTGTACTTTTAAAAAAGTCACTTTCAAGCCGGGTGTGGTGGTGCACGCTTATAATCCCAGCATTCGGGAGGCTGAGACCAGAGGATCTGGGTTTGCGGCCAGCCTCAGCTACCTAGTGAGGCATTCCACAACTTAGTGAGACTCAGTTTCAAAGTAAAGAATAAAAAATAGGGCTGGGGGTAAAGCTCAGAGGTAGAATGCCTCTGAGTTCAATCCCCAGTACCGCAAAAAAAAAAAAAAAAAGTCACTTTCATATATGTGTTTTATGTGTGTGTGTGTGTGTGTGTGTGTGTGTGTGTGTGTGTGTGTGTGTAATCCTTCTGTCTCAGCCTCCCAAATACTAAGATTACAGGCATGAACCACCACACCCAGAAATATTTTGCTCAACTTTATAGAAACGAGAATAGAGGTAGAGAGCTGATAATGATGGCTCTTAGGGACATAAATGATCAAAGATCCACATTCTCCCACCTCCAATTTGGTTAAGACTGTGTGTATTTAGTTATAAAATCTAAAGAAGGAAGGATGGTGTTGACATAGATATGTCTTTAAGAGAATAGCCATTCCCAGAAACTAAAAGGAAGAACAAACAGGGAATTCCATGGAAAATAGAGGTGAGTTCTGAAAAGAAAGAGGCAAAAGAGCCAATGAGGATAAGATCAGAGTCCCTTGGGGTCTGGAAACTTTCTACCTTCTTGATAGATGCTCCTCTCCATCTCCATCCTTAGTCCTATAACACCCTCTCACTGTAACCTTGGGTAAGAAAGCCTCTGAGCCTTACCTAGTTGTTTGCTGGTAAATCATTTATTTTAGTGCGCACATATATACACATATGTTTCCTGTAAGTTTTACTGATATAAAAGACATGTGGCATGAATTTTCCCAATAGTAATGTACAATTCTCTGTATTATAATTTCCTACAATCGCTTATTGCAGGATGTTTTCATTGATTGATGCTGAACTCTTATGCCTATAGTCAACCTCCAGTTGCAGTTGAACAAAAAGTATAGTTTTGAAGAATATTGATTGCAGTTAGGTTTACATTTGCAAATAAAACAACAGTGAAACAGAAAAGACGTGGGAGAATTTCACTCATTTATCAGACTTACATGATGTTTTCACAAAACCAAGTAAAAATTTTTGAGTACTGAAAAGAACAGTTTCTTAATTTTTGTGCTAGTCACAATCTGTTTCAAGTTTAGTTTTTTCTAGTTTAACTTGCATCATTAATTTTTTCTGCACAAATATATTAGGTCAGGACAAACAATAAAATGATAAATTAAGCCCTTGTTTGCAGCTTTTGCTGACTTGCATGGAGTAAATATTCCCACTGTGGTCTACTTAAGAGTGAACACTTGATCGTACTAAATGTGATGGTGGGAAGATATGCATACCATCACATCAATCTATCATCGCATCCTACAGAAAATGATGCTCATGAATAATCATAATGAAATATTAGTAAAGTGCAATAAAACAAGAATTGGTTAGTTCTAAGCATTGCCTTCATTTTATTATAAGTTATTTAACAGTAAGCTCATAGTCCTTATTGCTTTTTAAATAACATCAGTGTTTAACAACTGCCTTGCAAAATTCTTGTGAATTAAAAATCAGATATCATGATCTAGTAAAAGTCACATTGCTGGCCCTTAAGATTCTTGCTGTGTAAAAGAGGATGATCATATATCAAAAGGATTAGAGAACTATGCAGAGTGCTTCGTACAGTGTAGCGGGTTTTGATGTGGCATTTCTTCATTAATTCAGTGTGCCAACTTGAGTATTTGATTAACAATCTCCTTGTGAATTTCCTTCCCTACCACATAAAATGCTGTTGCATTCAAAAAGAGTATTATGGAACCTTTCTTGTTGTGATAGACTCTGAATGTTTAGATATCACATCAGAGCTGGATGTTGCTATCAGAAAATGATAGATTATTGCACAATTTATAGGTAAATACACTTCCCTGGTCCCTGGGACACACATTGCTGAAGCAACTAGAAGGATTTGTCTTTAGAGAATATTCTGGAAAGCATGTATTTCAGCCCCATCTGCTTCATTTCATTTTCCCCATTAGCTGCAGTTTAAATATTCTGCCAGACCACAGTTCTCTTTGGACCTTTTTCCTTGGACTACATCTTCATTCTCTTTAGCCTAAAGCTTTAAATATTTGAAATTAATCTCATAAATCAAAAAAAGTATACCCACATGGATGATTATTTTAAAACTCCATCAAATAAGTTTATTTTTTATTTCTTACCCTTTTTTAGGACAGAAGGAAAGCAAAGGATAAATGTAAAATCAATCCACATAAAAATTGATAGGCTGATATTTGTGGGGAATCCAAACAGCACATGCTTTTTATCACAATGATCCATCTCAGTGCTCCAACCAAGATAGAAGAGCAAAGCACGCTACAGAACCAGCTGCAGGGATCCAATTCTGTTTTACTTCCAATAACAAAGCAAAAATGCAAAATCTCAGCCTGAAATGGGAACATGGGGCTTTATGAGCTTGCACCAACCAGGATTTTAATGATGGAGGCTATTTGGATACCTTCTATCTCTCTCTCATGTGCTCAGTTGAAGAACTGGATAACAAGGCAGTTTAAATTTAGAAATTGCCAAGTGGCCAAGATCACTGAGCCACCTGTGTGCTTTGGCAGTCGCTGATCTGAAGCGGTTCTTGGCTAGGAGGGCTTTGTAACATCCACGGTGGACCATTTTAGCAGTCAGAGCTGTGTGCTGCTTGTTTGATGAAATGTGTGCCAAGAAAGGCCAAAAGCCTACGACAAGGGGAATTGCAGATAGATTTTGCAAATTTCCAAATTGGAACAAACCTGATTTAACATTGCTAAGCTCAAGTTTAGGAATAAGAATTTGTTCCTTTATCCACCAGGCTCTGCTTGATGCTGGCACAGAAAAACAGAGGCAAGACTTTACAGACTGGTACAGCAAGAGACACGGGTCTACAAGCAATGTACTGAATCCAAGGCAATCAGGAGATGACTCATGATGTGAACACCACCTGTAACGTGAACCGAAAGCAGAGGAGGGGGCCGCCAATGAGAATGGAAGGAATTCCATGGATTTCAGTAGAGCCATCCTACTTTCAGATGATGGGACATTTTAAAATTATTTTTATTGGTGTGTTGTAATTATATACTGTGGTGAGATTCACAGTGATGCATGCATACAATAAAAGTGATAGGATATTTTGAATTTAAAAATCAACCCTTAGAGACACAGTTGAGATCAAGGATCAGGAAACAATGGTTGAATTTGGCACCATGGGATATTTCAGTTTCCATTTCCCAATTACATTTCCCAGGTTACAGTTTGCAAAAGTACTTCACTAACTCTGTTGGTGTCCTTGGCAGCACCACAGGCCCAGGAAGAAGGAAGGTAGACCAAGACATATTTCAAAGGACAGGATTCGGGTACAAAGCTTAGGACCGGTCAGTCAGCAGGGGCACATGAGGAAGAGCCCTGGGTATTCTTCCACCTGTTTTTTTTATTTATATATTTTATCATTTTTAATTTAAAAAAAATTGGTGCATCTTTAATATACCTTTATTGGTGCATTGAGTTCTCACTGATTGGTGCATTTTAATTATATATATATATAATAGTGAAATTCATAGTGATGCATTTATGCATTCACAGGATATAATTTGGTTCATTTTCTGAGTTTTTTAAGAGTATGGCAGCCTCCCAGTGTATCTGGGGAAATCTTGCTTTGCTTTGTGTCTGACGGAGGACCAGCTCTCCTCATTTTCCATCATGCCTGATGCCCCTAACTTTGAACTACGCTTCATCTCTGACTTCCTACCCAGGATTATTGACCTCCCTGCACCTCTGATCCTGCTTTTATTACACTTTTGCTAGGTTTGGGTGAGGCACCTAAGTCCTTACAGCAACTAAATTAAATGGATCTTTGTTCACATCCCCTCTGCTTCTGTGCCAGCTCCAGCAGCTTGGAAGCACTTTGCTGAGCTCCATCCCAGCTCCTCGGCTTCATGAGTTTCAACTATCATCTTCAGATGAGAAAATCGCTGCCTGGAAAGTATCAGCCAGGTAGAAGAGCCCCGTGGACGGACGTGGGAAGAGGAGGTCTGGCGATCTTAACAAGGAGTTTGCCTAACCTTGCAGGACCTCAGTAAATAAAGTTCAGTAGTACAACAGATTTCAACCCCCTCCATCCCTCACACACACCGACACTTTCCCTAAAGTGGAATCTAATCCAGGATTCAACCACTTTCTCTTAGGTCACAGTGAAACAGATTGGTTTGAAGTTTACTGTGCCCTCCCTACTCTGCTTTCCCCCAACTTCCTCATTGCCCTGCAAAGTACTTTCACAGAACTCTGATGCTTCCCAAGACACCAGGTGAAACTGCAGACCTAGATCATTGCCAGATCTTCTTACATCATGAATATTCATAATTTCATGGAGATCAGATCATAGAAGCCGAGACTCCAAGTAAGTCTTCCAGCTGCTTCCCCCAGAAGGTCTCCTTTACCCCTCCACGTCTCCGGGCCACTTGCCCATCACACTGCACTCATGACAGGAGGGTCAGCTATGGCCAAGTTTTCACTAGGGAGACACATGTGGCTGAACCCAAGGCTTAGCCTTGGAGGACTGAGAGCAAAGACTACAGCTACAGCTACGACTCCCAGATTTCCAAATGGAAGCTCCAGAGTTGATTTTAGAATTGTTAATAAGCTTTTATTGGTGCATTACAATTACACATCATTCTCAGGATCAGAGTGGTAGGAATTTACGTGCACATAACACTTGGTGTGTTTCCATCCAGATCCCATTCCATTCCCTCCCTTCCCCAGACACGCTATTGAGGTTGGTGCTGATAATTTTGTATATGTTGATAGCATTATTTGAAGTGTTTCCTTCATCAAGTCTCCTCCCTCCCACCGCGTCTCCCTCCCTGAGACCCCCTCCATGGCTCCACTGGGGTTTCTCCTCCTTTATCTGAAGTCTCTTTTGTTTCCCAATTTCTTTCTACCTTCCCCATATGAGAGAAAACATACAACTCTTCACTTTCCGAGGTGAGTTGATCTCACTTAGCATACTATTCTCTAGTTCCATCCATTTTCCTGCAAATGACACAATTTTGTGCTTCTTTATGGCTGAGTAAAATTTCCCTGTCTATATAGACCACAGTTTTGTGATCCATTTATCTGTCGATGGACACCTAGGCTGGTTCCGTAATTTGGCTATTGTGACTTGTACTGCCATAAACATGGGTATGCATATATCACTATACTCTTCTGATTTCAATTCCTTTGGAAATATGGCCAGGAGTTAGTCATTTGGATGGACTTAACAAAACACCCCTGGCCTTAGCATCATTTTCTATCCAGTCATCTGAAAAGCTTCATCCACCTATCCATTTTTTACCATGCTGCCTAAAGTTCACCTAGTTTCAGGCACTATGGCTTTGCTTCCCTTTCTTAAGCAGAAACACCTTTGCCTCACACGGCTTTCCTTATGGTGTGTCCTCTGTAGGAAGCACCCTTCTTTCCACTTTTCACCCAATTAACTTCCACCCCATCATTCAAAGTTCAGCTGAGTTGCCCCTTTCCCAGGAAATACTTTTCTGATCTTTTTGTCCACCTTAGACCAGTCTCTTGTTCCTGCTTATAGTCAAATGCCTTATCTGTGCCCTTGAAACCAATCGCAACTTTCCAGTTTACAAACTTACGTGGCAGATGATCTGCTTACTTGGTAAAAGTCAAATTTCTCTTTTTGATCATTACAGGTTTTTGTAAGATAAAGATTTACCGGAACATAGCCATGCTCATTCATTTGAAACTTGCCCTTTGGCTGTTTTCATACTGTAACAGCTGAATTAAGTAGTTGTAACAGAGATCATTTGGCCCACAAATCTAAACTACATGGGTATTTGTTTATTTGTTTGTTTATTCATTTATTTTTTACTTACTTACTTACTTATTTACTTACTTACTTATTTATTGACACTGGGGACTGAACCCAGGAACATTCTACCTCTGAGCTACATTTCCAGTCCCATTTTATTTTTTATTTTTAAGCAGAGTCTCATTAGGTTGCTGAGGCCCTCACTAAGTTGCTGAGACTGGCCTTGAACTTGTGATCCTTCTATCTCAGTCTCCCAAGTACTAGGATTACAGGTGTGCACCACCACACCCAGCTAAATTCATAGATCTTTACTGCAGTGGTTTGCTAACACTTGCTCAGGACTATAAGCTCTGTCACAACAGGATGTGTGTTCATTTTGTCCATCCTGTAATCCTTCTGCAGCTAACAGGGTCCCTGACATATATGCCCAATTCAGTAAACATAAGATTGATAAATGAATCAATGAATGATACATCAACATCATTAGTTTGATAAGTGTGGAATGTAGTCAAAATTACATAGCAAGGAAATCTTGTCAGAAGCATAGAAAAGAATGTCCTGCTTTAGAAGCACTTTTATTTGTTGATTTTTATATTATCATTATCAGAATAATTTTGTAATGATTACTGAATGATTATAATATCCAATGATGTTTACACGGCACTAATCAAAATAACAATGGATCTGTTACAGAGCTCAACATACAATCCCAGTCAACCATTCACAGTATTTGTTTCCAGGCAGGATCTAATGTTTTCAAATTGCCAGTCAACCCATTAAGCCTTTTTGAAATGAGGCATGCAACTCATAGATGCTATTTTTAATACAATTGTGAAACATGAGTTGTTCCCGCTTGATTTTAAAGTATTTTATTTGTAGCACAAATGACCATTGCAGATCTTGCAAAGTTTTTCTTCCAGGGACAAAAGTACTGTATGAATTGCCTCCCTTGAAGTCTCAATCTCCACACTAATATACTAAGCACACACACACACACACACACACACACACACACACACACACACAGAGGCAAACATAGAATTAGTATTTGGGGGTAGCATTTGGCTTCATTTTTTAAAAACTCTGTTGGAACTTTTTTCCTTGCTAGTTTTCTAGAATGAGCATCAGTGCACAGATTGGGGGCTGGGGAAGTAGAGGGAGCCTTTGCAGGTCTAGTGACAGACTCCTGTTTTGCAACATCCTCAGCCTTTCACAGTGCCATAGGTAATTTATGACCGCAATACAGAGCTGAGTATTTTCTGCATTCAAGGGAGCTGCCTACAACCAGAAGTAGCACAGCCCTGCTTTCAAATGTGATCCACGTAAGAGATGTGGAAGCCAGCCCTTAGAATGGGAGGCCATTAGATCAGGAAGCAGCTGTCTGGCAGTCCCTGTTCCTAGTCAGCAGCCATTCCCGAGATGACGTGACTGTCACTGCTAAGCAGTTTCTCAAGGCCTTGTTCATTGGGCACATTAGACAGAGCCAGTCCTAGCTTGGTTTGTCTCAAAAGGCAGATGTGTGTGTGGCCAGTTAACAGACAGACTTATCTCAATTCCAAACCTGCTTCTGCCACTACGTGAGGGCCCAGCACCGGGGACTAGACTGTTGGTGGCTCGCTTTTTCATCTGTCAGTGACACCTGTAAAGAAAATGGTTAGAACAACACTGGGTATACAGTAAGCACTCAATAAACGTGAGCTATCATTATCAGTTCTTAATTAGAAATTCTGAACAACCTTCTTTCTTAATGAAAAAAGCTTATGAGAACATATTTCTTTTTCTACAAGCCTGGGCTCTCCATTTATATCTGCTTATTCACGGTCTCATTGATATGTTTAATTTAATTGCTCAGCATAATTAAATGATTCCAGAGTGATGACCTCTCTATATAATTCTCTTAAGAATTCAAAGACTGAACTACTCTCCAACAAAAATCCTGGCCCTAAAACTGTTCTATGGTTCAGCTTTTATGCTGAAATGCTGCCTTCCCTTACCAGAGAAAAAGAACTAGAATAGCATTTATTGCTCACTTGGCTAGCTGCCAGACATTAGATTAAGTGATTGTGCTTTTCTGATTTGATTTATTTTGTCTTCATTATAACCTACCAAACCAGGTATTGTGATCTCCCTTTTGTTTGTGTGTGTGTGATATTGGGGATTGAGCCCAGGGACATTCTACCTCTGAGCTATACACCCAGCCTTTTGTATCTTTTGTTTTGAAACAGGGATTCATTAGGTTGCTGAGAGTCTCCCTAAATTGCTGAGGTTTTGAACCAGTGATTTTCCTGTGACAGCCTCCCAAGTACAGGGATTTAGAAGTGTGTGCCAGCATGACAAGGTAGATAAACTGAGGCTTGAAAAGGTAAGAAATTTTTCTAGCGTCTATAGCAGGGCAGACATCTAACTCTGGGCTATCCTCCCTCAGCATTTTTATTAATGCTGTAGGAGGAGAATGTGGTTTCTCATGGGTGTTGCCAATTTTACAATTTATAAATCCTATAGCAGGGGCATTAAACATTGAGTGTGTTTAGCAAATTCATTGTTGCTCTGGTTGCCTTGGCAGGTCCTGCTGGTGTTGTATTCTTTTTTAGGTCGGAGTCAGGCATCCTAAGTAGCCAATAGGGTTACTATTCAGAACGTAGAATATGAACACTCCATTAATTGTGAAATTTTGCAGGTATTCCTGTCTTTGTTCCTCAAAGTCTCATCACATCCAGCCAGAACACATATCACTTTCCTAATGCCCTGGTAAATTTCCTGTCACTAGAGATCTGGTCATGAAACCATCCTATAACCATTCCTGATTCAGCTCCAGGGGGAGGTAGAAGGAGAGATACTGAGAGTCCACAGCTTTCTCCAAAAATTGTCTTCTTGAAACTCTCCCTCTTTAACTTCTCCAATGTTTTATGGCCTCCAGATAGATTAGGTTGACTCTGTGTTTGAGGGTTCCAAGAGCTGTAGAAGTAGATTTAGCTAATGAATTTCATCCTGCAACCCAAGTGGGTGTGCAGAACCTTGGTGCCTGGTTGAGACATCGGTTTTAACATAATGTAAAGATGTGCTATGCATGGCACAGTTGTGCTATTTACTTTGACCCTTATCCTTAGAGACCTAGACTCTTCCCTAAGTCCTTTTCAAGTTGGAACACTTAGGTGTTCTTTAACATGTGTGAATGAGCTACATGACAGCCCAGAAGAGCACTTCATGCTTGAGGGACCACACATAGAGAATGTTCTGAGACCAAGTACTTAATTACTGGAGCCATTTTGAGCTTAAAGGCAAACAGGTGAGTCTTACATTGATTTACATCCTAGGCCCCTAAATATAAGGAAATGACCAGGCAGATGGGAAGGCACGTGAGAGAGGATCATGACAAACACACAAAGATTAGTGTGCCTACCTTCTGCATGCAGAACTGAGTATGCACACCTTTGTAGTTTTGGGTTAGAATTAAAATCATAGAATTTGCTAAGGTTTGAATGTGTCCTCCAGAATCCAGGTGTTACAAACTTGATCCTCAATATCACATATTAATGGTACTTATTGGTGAGAAGGTGGGACATTTTGGAGGCAATGCCTTCATGAATGAACTAAACCATTCATTGATCCATGGATTATCAAAGAAGTGGCTTTGCTATAGATGCCTGCTATCTCTGGCTTATTTGCATTCTTTCCTCATGTGATTCCCTGTGCTACCTCGGGATTCCGAAGAGAAAACCCACCAAGAAAGCCCTCACCAAGGTCTCCTTAACCTTGGACTTGCTCACATCCAGAACTATAAGAAATACATTTCTTTATAAATTATCCAGCCTTTGACATTTAGCTACAGCATCAGGAGATGGACAAAGGCAGAGGTTTCTAACAGGAAAGGTTTAATTTTATTCCAAGGTCATTTAAAGCTTGTCTAGTTCACAGCTGCAGTTGACATATAAGGAAAAAAAATCTAGAAGGATAAAAGTAATTCATTCATGGGGGTAGGGTTTGGGATGAAGCCCTGACTTCAACACCCCTGGGAACCCTGGGCCCCCCTCACCACCCTCACACTGAGAGCGGTATCCTGTGTGGAAAGCAGAGGCTTCTGCAACAGGACTCTGGAAGAACTGGGGGGTTCCCAAAGGAGTTTTCAGCAGTTCATTTACAGCAAGAAAGAAAAACACAGCAAAAACAACAGAAAAACTGAGGGTGCCCATTGCAACTCCTCCAGGATCAACACCCAGGCAGCGCTAGAGGTTTTAAAGAATCAAAGCAAAGCAAAACTATTCCATAGGCTCAGCCTCCCAGGGCCCCTTCTCATTAAGCAGATTTTTGCCTCGTCTCATCTCCAATATCTCCCTCTGTGGGGTTTTAAGTGATTAACCGTGGGCGGCTCCAAGCCTTCCCCTTGGCAGGCTCTGGCACTGCACGTGGGTCTGCTCTGGGGGACATGTCCACGTTTCGCTTACATTTTCCCTTCCCTAATTTGTTTTATTACTCCCAGCCTCATTTCTCGATACCTGATACTTTGTCCACTCCTGCGTTTCCTGTCATTAGTCGAAGCCCTGGGAACTTTCATCACATCCCCGAGAGCACAGGGGACCTCCCCATCCCTCCTTTCAATTATGGCTGCGAGCTGAGGATGTCAGCTTTTGCCCTTTCCAGAGCACAACTCTCTGCAAAGGACAAGATATTTGTAATAGGATGCCTGGTGCAGATAAATAGTCACAGGGGACCAGAACGTCGGGGTGACTTGCGGGTGGGGGTGAGCATAGCCAGGGTTACCTCGGCTTCACTCTGCGCCCCATGCCATGATTAATGGATGCCCTCTGTGGACCGATGAGGTGAGCCTTAACTGGCAGCTTGGAGTAATATATTTTTTGTCTCAGCTTGAAAGTGATTTTTATTTAACAAATTGTCTAAAAATAACCTTTGGCTAAGCTCTTTCTTTTCTGTCTGATAGTAACAAGAAATATCACATTTCACCTTATTTTCTTATGTACTTAAATTGTTTTCTTTCTTTCTTTTTTTTTTTTCCATTTCATTACAATAGGCTTGGCTCAGCCTCTCTGCATCCCCTAGGCACTCTTAAAGCAACTAGTAAATTGTAATTTAAGAATCATCCAATTCAAACTGTAGTCATTTCGCTCGGCTTAAATAAAAATCTTTCCATCATTACATGTTATAATTATGTCACCACACGCTATATAATTCAAATTAGATGATGATTACATGCCATATATTAACATTAATTGTGTAACTAGACATAACCATATGTTTATAGGTGGATTTAATTACCATCTTTAAAAATCCTATCAAAGAAGATGTATGTGACCAAATTTTAAAAGAGGGAAAGCAGGTTCAAGTAAACATAAAATTAAGCATATGGAGGAAATGTAAATAACGAGGATAGACTCTTAAATTAGCATCTGTTTGGTTATCTTGGCTTCGTGCTTTTGTTTGTAATAATCAAGTTATAATATCATGAAAGTCCAAGATAATCAGGTGGATCAATCATAATCCTAGAGCCGCAATGTGACTCCTTTCCAAAGCTTGCTTACATCCAAGTCTGCGTGTCCACATCTGCAGTTAGATCATGTCACACAATCTTAGTTCTGCATATTCATATAACTTTTAATAAGACTCTTTTTTGCACTCATTGTACCAAGCAATGAATGTGCATCATGTACAATATGAATAGCATTAAGATTAAAACATCGGTTAAAAACATTTGACTCTGAAATAAGATTACCTCTATGCAATACCAGGTCTGCAGTTCTCCAGCTTTGTGACCTTGATCAATGGGCTCAGTTTGTTTGTGTCCCAATGTGATTGTAAATAACAAAGTTACTGTCAAAAATAAATGTGCTATTATGTGAAAAGGGCTGAGAAAAATAGCATATAATAGGAGATCAATAAAAAGTAATGTTGTTATTTTTGTTGTATCTCAAGAAGATTGAAAACCATAATATTCATGGTTCTTTTCCTATTTGATGGCAACATTAATGTCTCTAATTTCTGGGATTGTTAGCAATGCTTAGATAAGTATTTTTGTGCACCGTACTTTTCTCTTGCTTTGAAATTTTCGGGGCAAATTTATTTTTGAACATCAAAAATAAAATCATGCAAAGATCTTTTAATGCCCTTATCTCAGCAGAGTGCCTGTTTAAAATAACAGTTTAGCATAGAAAAACAACTGAAAAATAAGTATAAGTATTATGCGTTGTTTAAAAAACTATTCCTGGATAGGGACAAAATGGAGTGTCTTATTTTCAGCAGCCTCTGTTTCTCTCTTCTTAGAAATACATAGACCCCCACCATCACCTCAAATGTCTCTCCTCTCTCCACTCTGGTCTTCTCTCTCTTTTCTCCTTCTTCTCCTTGCTCATACAACTCATCCCACAGAAGCTTTGTGTTTTCAAGTCCTCCTTTCCTGACTATAACTTTTTCTTTTGGGTGTTTCTACATTCATCTATTACCTTGTTTGCACCTAGTAGGAGCTCACAGCTGGTTTACAGAGGCTTCTGGAAAAGGACACAGAAGAAGTGAGAGAAGCTGAAGGAGTGAAGGTACTCTTCTCAACGCAGGAGGAAAGAGGATAGGAACATTCACAAATTCTGCCCTCATGTATGTATGTGTCTTGGTTGCCATTCTCACTGCCATAATTCAAAACAACTGGCCACCCAACTTAGAGGAAGGAAGATTTATTTGCTCAGAGCTTTTGGAGATTTGGGGGTTCTGTCCTTGTGGGGGGGGGTCTGCAGAGTTTGGGGTGCGATGGTAGGAGGCAGAGAGACGGGGAGCACAAGGGCTCTGTTCTCCCATCATGGGGGCTGGAAACAAGAGTGAGAGAACAAGCAAGCAAGAGGATTCAAAGACAAAAACACAATCCCTGAGGCCACACTTCCAGGGATTCACCATCTCCAGCCACACTCAACTGCCTCAGTTACCACCCAGTAAATCCATTACAATGCGTTTATCTACTAATGAGATTACTATGCTCATGCTTGATTGCATCAGCTCTGAACATTAATGCATGAGATCTTCAGGGAACATTCTGTATCTACCCATAGCAGTATTATTTATGTATCTGTCAATCATCTATTATTTCTCAGTATATATCCATCCATCAACATCTATTTGCAGATATTTATATCCAGACCCAGATCTATATCTGTAGTTATCAGAGTGCTATCACAGCTTTATTTCTGATTTTATGTATCTTCAAATTACTGTTCTGAAGTCTTATGCCAAGTGTCCAAGTCATCAAAAGTAGTGCTAGTATAACACAATCCATGTCTGGTAAAATCAGCATTATTTAGTAGTCATCAGGCGTAGGGGATTGGCTCTAAAGTTTATACTGATTTCTACTCTCCACTTGCTCTTTTGGCCTTCTTAGAACAGAGTCATCTCATTTATGCTTGAAAAGAGAGATTTCAGAGTAGAAAGTCCAGTTCATATCCATATGATGTATCTGAAGTACATGAATATATATTCCTAGTACCACTGGGAAGAAAATAAATGGACACCTGTGACTTTGATAACTCAGATATACTCAGGAACAAGTTGTGCTGGGACTTCAACCAAATGGCAGATGGGAAACAGAAGGACAGGGGTGGCATGAGTAGAGAAAGAGGTGGAGAGATACCAGCTTCTAGGGGATGGCTCTCATGGGGAACTGGGATGTCCTAGGAACAGACTAAAAACAGATAATGAACCTATATATAGTCTGTGAAGCTACTGGTATTAACATGTAAGAGAGGCACACAGTGGCAAAGTCCTTGGCAAAAAAAAAATAAGAAATATCAGATCCTCCAAAGACCTTGGCAATACAAGTATTGCTTCATCCAACTATAAGAGGTCCAGGGAGAAATCAAGCACCTTGCAAAGGATAGATGGGTGTCAGGCTCCCACACAGTCAGCCAAGGTTTAGAGTAAACCTCCAGTGACAAGAAGGATGTAAAATTTCAAGCATGGGAACCATATGCTCCAGTCCCATATAGCACAGGTTGGACAAATAGCACAGAACTAGGGAAAGACCATAACCATTTCTCTCCAGAGAAATATCCTATTGCAAGGTCCCATAAGACCAGGTTCATTACCTTGCCAGCTCATCTCAAAACTTGGTGTCCTTCATGCCTTTACTCATTAGTAAGTTCTAAGCATGCAAGATAACTTTCTCTTCCTCCATGAAATATCAGATCCTCAGCCAGGTGTGGTAGTGCATGCTTATAATCCTAGTTCTTGGGAGGCTGAGACTGGAGGATCACAGGTTCAAGGACAACCTGAGCAATTTAGTGAGACTTTCAGCAGCCTAGTGAGACCCTGTTTCCAAATAAGAAATAAAATTGATACAGCTCAGAGGTAGAATGCCTCTGGGTTCAATTCCCAGTACTACAAAGGAAAAAAAGGAAAGAACTATCAGATCCTCCATTTGGCTTCTTCTCTCTTCCTAGAATACTCTTCCTCCCTCAGATCCTTTTCTTCTAGGTGATTCAGAAGTGATATCATGGCAAATTTTCCAGTTTAATTCATAGCCATTTCTTCATTTATTCAAAAAAATAGGTTATGCCAGCTCTGTGCTAGGCACTTAGAGAAAAATGAGAAGCAGAACAAATATTCAAGGAGTTTATATTGAGTATAGAGAGACACAAAATAAATAGATAAGTAAATACACATAAAATGAAGAGTATTTATTTTATGAGTAAAAGATACAATAAGGGTAAGAGAAGCTCCATAGAGCCTTCTGCCATCATGGGAATATTCTATATCTATTGGCTTTCCAATATGGTAGCCAACAGCCACAAGGGGACATTAAGCACTTAAATTTTAGATAATGTGACAGAGTTACATTTTATTTTAATTTAGTTAATTTAAGTTATAGTTATAGTTGGCTAGTGGTTACTATATTGGACAGTACAGCTCCATAGAATCATGGATCCTTCTGTTGTAGGATTTAAGGCACATTTATAGCTCTGTATTTGTCTCTGTGATTCTTTATTGAAGACAGGCACAATTTATATCTTGGCTGGTGTTGATTTCAGAATGTGCACTCAGCACCTTGCACATCATTTGTGCTCAATTAAAATATTAAATTAATGGTTAAAACTGAAAAAAAAGTAGGAGATGTAAGTAACACACCATCTCTTCAATATATGGAAGCCAGGAGAGTTCCACCTCTCTCAAGTCAGTGGACCAAGTTTGCTACTGAACTCTCTGCCCTTTCAAACTGGGGATCAAAGAAAAAACAGGACAGTTTTAGTGATTTCTAGATGATGCATGAAGAAACCAGGGCCTGATAGCTGTGGAAATATTTATAGCTATGTCTTGAGGGTTAATTTGGGGCAAACCCAAACAATCCCACTTTTTGCATATCCAGAAAATCAGGAGCCTTGGAGACAGACTGGTACCTGCTCTCAACTTCTAGAACCTCCTAATTCTCTGAGCCTCATTTCTTTAAAAAAAAAAAAAAAAACATAAGATATAGCTATCTCAATAGGTTGTGCTGAGAGCTTCCAGGTGTGATTCATATTGCTCACCATTAATAAATAAGCACTTATTAGCTGCTGGCTGCTATTACTTTTATTCACTTTTCACAGAGTCCAACCTGGCACCTTTATTTTCAAGGATATTTAGGGAATAGCTAGAGTTCCTGCTATGTAACATCCTCCTGATATACATTATCTCTTTACAGTCATATTCACATGGAGAATCTAGAATGTTGTCTTGCCACTACTGTATACAGTTGCAATGAATATTTGCAGGCTGGCCATGTTCTTCCTGATGCATCTATCTTTTTGTTCAACTCTTCTATTTCTATCTTAGGAAATATTTTCAATCTTCAAAGGAGATTGAAAGGAGTGGTGAGAGTTTAAAAATACACAACCAGGGTAATTCCTTGAGAGTTAAATTGCATTGACTATTCCATTATTATTTTAAAATAAGAGGTAGTACAGAGATCACACAAACACTTCATGGTAATTAACTCCCATCACAAATGGGGAAACTTTATCCAAACAAACGAAAAAAATAGTCTTTAGCCTCTTCACGTTTCCAACCCAGGTTAACTCTGTAATAGTATTTTCCACACTGAGTAAGATGATGTTCAAGAGGAGTGAGCTATTACTCATTACAGTTATTCCCATGTGATGTTAATTTCCTTCCCTATCAGGAGCCAATCTGTTATTGCCTTCAGCAAGACATTCCTTGTCCAGATTTGACACTGTAGCACCATATTCGCTTTGATACCTTTCTTCCTTGAATGCCTGGATCTGATTCTGAGGGCGGATGGTTGTTTATCTGCCTGTGTATGAAAAGTAATTGCTTTGGGCATTTCATTTGTACAATTGTCAGAACTGATCACATTACAGTCTTGGCTCTCCCTCTCTCTGTCTTTAGTCTGCACATTGGAAAAAGTGTGCTGTTCCTTGCCCTGGTTTAAGGTGGTGGCCTGTTCAGAAATCAAAGACAAACACATTTCATGATACAAGGTGTGTCCTTCTTGCTATCTCAGACCATGTCTGGACTCTGTGATTCTGTGACCTCTCATTACTGAAAAGCATATCAAGAAGATATTCGGGCTTCACCAGTGTCTTTATAAGTTCTCCAAGCATATCTACAGCCCAATGACCTGCAATGAGCCCACATGATTTCTTTGACATGGGGCTGTGGACATATTGTAATAAATGAAAGGTTATTTATGTGCATGCCTAATTCCACCTGCAAATTTTTAGAGGCAATAGAAATTTCCCACAGGTTCCCTAAGGAAATGACCGCAATGTGCAGTTTTACATGGGTATTAAGACACAGACATCCAAGCTGGCCCTACTGGGACTGAATTCTGACTCTACCACTAAGTATAGGAAAAGCAGTGGCAAGATGGTTAACTTTCCTATCTGTTATATAGGGGGGAAATGATACTTAACCCATACTGTGGTTAAAAGGATTCCACAAGTTATTACAATGAAAAGGCTTGGACAAGTGTTAACCCACTGTTATGGTTTAGATTGTAAATGTCCCCCCAAAGGTGTTGTTGTCAGTTTGTGGTACTATTAGGATTTGGAAACTAGTGGAAGGAAATTGGGCAATTGGGGGGAGGTGTCCTTGAAGGAAATTAAGTAATTGGGGTGGAGTGTCCTTAAAGGGGATATTGGGACCCCAGCCAGCCCCCTTCTCCTCCCTTTTCTCCTCTTCCTCCTGCTTCTCTTTTTCCCTCCTCCTCCTCGTTCTTCTTCTTCTTCTTCTTCTTCTTCTTCTTCTTCTTCTTCTTCTTCTTCTTTTCTCTCTCTCTCTCTCTCTCTCTCTCTCTCTCTCTCTCTGATATGATAATAGAGAGGAATAGAGAAATAAAATTACAAAATAGGGCCATACCCAGTACTTAACACATTGTAGATAGACATGATGGAAAGTCAATTAAGATTGGTACAACTAAACACACACCCCAGTTGTGAGAATCAAGAAGCACTCCTGCTGTCCTGCTTTTTGGGTGTCCTTGATGCAGTGCCTCCAAACAGATTTGGACATTAAAATGGTGATGAATCACATGACACTGTGATTTAGCCATCTTAGTTTCAGTCTGAGATAAGAAGTCCATTTAAGATAATAATATTAGCATATACATAGAACTTTTGATCTTCAAACCTCTTTAAAGGCATTAGCAAATTAATTTTCCCAGAACTCTTAGGAGGAAGGTAATTATTTTTACAGTTGGAGGGAGTGAATCTGATGATGTATTGACTTACAAATGCCTCTTACGGAAGTGATGCCAGCCAGAGCTCCAGTCTACCCCTGTCGCCTCTTGTTCACCACTACATCCATCTCAGGGTTCTCAAGTGTCCCTAGGTCATTATGGTGGAATTTAATCTTACCAGCATTTATTGGAAATATTTTGGACCCTGGAACTCTTTAGTCTCAATTGGGTGGAGACAGGGAGAAGACAAAAAAAGATATAGTCTCTGATATCAAACACCATTAGTGACCCAAAGCAAACTAGGAATACGTGGAAAAATCAATGGGTCAGGAAGAAGACAGGTTGAACCTAGACATCTTACTGGATTAGAAGGTAATAAAATGTAACATCCTCCATGTTCTATATTTTTTACAACGTCATGGAAGTATAATTTATATGCCATAAATCCACCTAATTTAAGCATAGATTCAATGATTTCATTTTCCTTGGATAGAATACTAGGAGAGGAATTGCTGGGGCATATATGTTTTATGCTTAATATTTTAAGAGACTGCTTTCCAAATTGGCTGTATCATTTAGTTAATCCCACCAACAATGGATGAGGGAGGAGGTATCACCATATCTCACTAACGCTCTGTTTTCTGTCGGCTTCATCATAATCATCAGAGTCAGCATGAAACATCTCATTGAGGTTTGGATTTTTATTTCTTTTAGAATTGGTGATGTTGGACATATTCTCATGTACTTATTGGACATTTGTATTTATTCTTTGGAGAAATGTCTATTCTAATCATTTGCCTAATTTCTTGTTGTTATTTTATCTTTTTGCTGTTGAGTTGTAAAAGGTTTCTTTTTTTTTTTAGGTATAATGATTTGTTTATCTTTGCTTATATTCATCCAACTAACATCAACTACTTAACAGAATACTGTTAAGTGCAATAATAATTAAATTCAGTCACTTTTCATATTTTTTCACTTTTTAATTTATATAAAAATGATCACTTAAGCATATTTTCAAATTTTTGTTGTTATAAATGTCCAAAGATTTTGCTTGTTGGTTGGTTTGGTTTGGTACTGGGAATATTTGGTTTGGTACTGCAGACAACCCAGGGACATTCTACTTGCACCCCCAGTTCTTTTCTTTTCTTTTGAAACAGGGTTTCCCTAAGTTGCTGATGGTCTTTCTAAGTTGCTGAGGCTGGCAACTGTCTCAGCCTCCAAGTACTAAGATTACCAGTGTGTACCTTCAATGATGGCAGAATCTGGATAATCAAGAAACAGAAGAACAAAGAAAAAAAAAAGTTGATAAAATGAATGAAATCAGAAGCAAATCTGGATGTTTTCAGGATGGAGAAGAGATTTACATGACCAAAGTATGGGGTAATGTTAAAACCGATTGGGACACCAACTTTATGGGGCAAAAATAAAGGAATAAAGTCAAAGAATTGCACATATTTTCAAATGTGGATGATATCCGGATGCAGGGTCCTGATGAGAGGTTGAAAAGTTATAGGAACCACCACTAGCTTTCATTTGCTTGGTGGAAATAGTTATTGACAAAATGAAATTAGTAATAATGTAGAGATGGAGGTACTGATAAGACTTAAATGCTGACAGGGGAAAGAACATGAAGTTCTATAGTCTGGATGCGAGGCTGAAAAGGAAGCAGAAGGTGTCCATTGATTTCCTTCTCTCCCTTTGCTTTATTTTATCAGAAGAGTAAAGATCTCATGGGTCCATGAAGAATCCAAATTTCTTTTAAGTAATCGAGGAAAAAAAGTTTTAGTGCAAATGAATCTACATAAGGAAGGGAAAAATTTTTTAAATAATCATAAAGGAAAATTAGCAGCTGAATTCAGTCTGTTGACTATCATAAAAATCCAGTCTGTTGATTATCATAAAAGTTTTTTTCAAAAATCATTCATGTGAATATAAGCAACTAAGTTGGCCTTATATATGACTTGTCATTTCATCATTATGTCTTTTTCCTATAAATGAGACTCTCAGTTATGTACTCACTACTGTTGTCCTTTTCATGATAACTTTTCCATGTCAAGTTAGAAAACCCTTCCCCAGTCCAAGCCAACAAAGACCACAGAATTCTTTGTTGTGCCCAAAGTTACCCTCTCTTAGTCTCCAACAGATAGGTTTATGCATTGTCTAGAGTGGACAACAGAAATTGTCTTACAGACAACCATAACAATATTTTCAAGATATTTCCTAAAATAATTTGACTTGTATGTATTTTATACATACTGAACCTTGCGCATGCTGTATGTTTTATGCAAATATTCTACTATATAATCTCTACCCACAACAAAAAATAATTTGCATGATAAAAACAATGACCCATCCATTTGTATTTATAGCTTATACCTGCTATCTATTACTTTTCTTAACTCATTTAATAGTACAATTCAGGTGTGGTTTAGGGCTGTGGCACCTACACAGATAGATACTATATAAAGTATGGTTTCTGAAGTAAAGATGTCAGGAGATGTTATTAGCAGGATGTGTAATTTTCTATTTTCCTTTTTCTTGTTGTCTATGATCATGTCTCGATAATCTGCTGTAGAACTGAATATAATTAAGAAATGTGGGCATAACAGTTCCTGGCTATAACATGGACATGCTGTGTCTATTGTTCATACTTCATCTATTATTATTTATAAGATAGTCTTGGCTCCCATTCTGGTTCATTAAACACATGAGTGTCACCTATAAAATAAGAACCAACCACAGGCAATATATTGCACATTGTATATTTTGTCCAGCTCAGCTTTCCTTTAAAAAATATTGCTCTCTGTTCCTTTAGCTTCCCCAAATTTATCACCTCTAGCTCCATATTTTAGCTTTAAATATTCATACTCTATTTGGCCCATCTTTTTGATCCATTAATATTTTGTTTCTGACTTACTGACCTTAGATTTCTACTAGACTTTTGCTTTTATGGACCCTTAAATAATTGTTCAAGGTTATAGGTAAAAAGTGGTCCTAGCTTTGAACCTATGAAGCATCCCACAGACTGGCCAGTATGCTCCCTTAACTCTGCCAATCAAGACAGGGACATTCAGAAAACAGTAGAGAATCACTTGAATGACTTAAATATAAAGGGTTTCTTTGGATATTTTTTTTCTCTTTGATACTGGGGATTGAATCCAGGGCATTATACCTCCAAGCTACACCCCCAGTCCTATTTATTTATTTATTTATTTATTTATTTATTTATTTATTTATTTATTTATTTTCATTTTGAAACAGGGTCTTGCTAAGTTGCTAAGATTGGCCTTGAACCTGTGATCCTTCTGTCAAAACCTCTCAAGTACTACTGGGATTACAGATGCATGCCACTGCGATGTAAGTATAAATATTATCCCCATTTTATAGCTCAGAAATGGATTCACAAATAAAAAAGTAATAAAAGTAGTAAAATAGTAAAAATAAGAATAGTAATATAATAAAAATAATAAAAATATTGAGCATTTACTATTAAAGATACCATTATAATTACTACCTATGGATTACCTCTAGATCTCAAAAGGAAGTTTAATAGTAAATTATTATTATGGTGTCTATTTTATAGACCAGAGAACCTAGACTTACTGAGATTAAGTAAATTGTGTAATGATCAGCCAACACTATCGGCTGTGACCTCCAGTAATCCAGAGGGTCATGGTATAGGTGTCATATATTTCACTATTACTCCATACTGCTGAAGGTAAAGAGAATTGTTCTTAATATGAATGAGGGTTCAAAAGCAAGTCATATTTACGAAGGATAAAAATAAGCTATAGCCAGGCATGGTGACACACATTTGTAGTTCCAGTTACTAAGGAGGCTAGACGGGGAGATTGCTGAAGCCCATGAGTTCAAGATCATCCTGGATAGCATAGAGGAGTCCCATCTCAAATACTGCTACTACTACTACTACTACTACTGGTAGTAGTACTACTACTATTATTAATACTACTATTAATAATAATAACAATAATAATATATATTTCCCTATTTAACTTCTATTGAAAAATTGTTTTGACATCCTATCTCTGCCCTCTCTATTTTTTGGAGGACACATTTATATTGAACCTTAAGTGATCAATGCTAGGGATGGAGTATTTGCCAATTGAGAGTGAGGCCCCATCACAATTAAACACAAGACCTACGACTCTGGGAAACAGGCTTGGCAAGAGTCATGGGAGGGACACAGAAAGGGAGGAGTGGGCAATCTCTGGTCTCTGGTGTCTTTGCCAAACAAAAGAGTTTCTAATACAAACCAAAAGCCTCCTTTCATTTCGTATCCAAACTGCTAGACAATTAGGCCCTATTTAATTATTTTGCCTATCTCCTTCCCTCCAGGCCATGTGGATTCAATTTTCCTCATATGAGTTTTTTTTTTTTTTAAAGCAAAATCAGAAATCCCAAAGGACAATTTCTTAAACAAAGGGAGATTTATTACTTTGAACTGAAAAGGCATTTGTTATGGCAGAACTGTGTGTCTGTTGAAAGAATGGCAGTACTGGCTGTGGACTGGGAAATCTCGTAGTCTCTGCAAGCTACTCTCTCTCTTCTCTCTTGTTTTTTTTTTCAATTGCCATAGATCTGACATCTGACCTCCAGAGTCCAGGCAGGAGAGAAAAACAGGAGACTGGAGCTCTGATGGTGAGGTGACAGCTTTACCTAGAGGCCCTGACCCTGGCAACCTCAGTTCTGAGAGGCTGACCCTGTCTCTCCTGCTAAGTTCCAGTGTGTCATTGTTTGCTCCTCCAACTTCTAAGAAAAGACTAGAGGGTCCTAAAGTCAACTCTAGATGACATTCAAGGTATCAGGGTAAGTTTGGGACTCAATGCTTCTGCTATGAACAGAATCATTTTCTCCTAAAGCCCACGTGTTGAAGCTCTAACCCCCAAAGTGACTGCCTTTAGAGACTGAATTTTCAAAGATAACTGAGGTTAAGGGGGGGTCAGAAAAGCATTCTAATCCAAGAGGATTTATGGTCTTATGAAAAGAGGAAGAGAGAGATTTTTTTCTCACAAGGAAGCCTTGTGGACAGACACTAAGGAAAGGCCATGTGAGGACACAGCAAGCCAGGAAGAGAGCCCTAACCTGAACCCGACCCTGCCGGCACTGTAATCTTAAACCCTCAGCATCCGTAACTGTGAAAAAACAAATTTTTATTCTTTAAACCACCTGGTCTCTTGTATTTTATTATAGCAGCCTAAACAGACTAATATGGAGGTTGGTTCCCGGAGCTGGGATGTGACTGTTTACTTTACTTAGAAGGAAAAGTTACCAGATGTGTGATTGTGTAATGTTTTGTAGACTGTCGCCAATGATTTGACTGGATGGTTGGAAAGTTGGAAAAAAAAAAACATAAAAAGAAAAGGGATGACAAAATTTTGGAGAAGTGTGTAAGTGGATCTCTCTGGATGGGCAAAATATGTGAAGTTCTTTGTGTGCCATGTTTATGCTCACTAATGGGTGACCTCAACGGAGGAGGATTTTTTAATAATCAAGTGAAGAGGGAGATCTGGTCTGTGGATATCAGACAGGAAGCCATGACTGCCAGGATGAAGATCATGAATGGATTCAGCAGCATGGGCTCACACTCATCAAGGCTGATGTGGCCACAGCCATGGGTAGGTGCTCAATATTCCAGGAACAGAGACAAACACATCATCTAGTCTGGCACTATTTTCTGGTCTAATTAATCAGCAATGTGGTGACATTTTGACCACATTGACTTTCTCCAATATGGAAGGAGTAGCATTTTATGCTTATGGGAATAGACACTCTAGGCATGGATATTCTTTCTTTGCTTGTAATGCTTCTGCCAACAATACCATCTGGGGACTTACACAATACTTTATTCTCCCCATCACGATATTGCTCACCTCATTGCTTCTGATGACCCAGGAACTCACTTCACAGCTAATGAAATGTTACCACAGACTCGGCTCATACTCTGGAAATTCCCTGGTCTTACCATGTTTCCCACCATCCTGCAGCAGCTGGCTTGATAGAGCAGTGCAATGGCCTTTTGTTGACCCAAGTAACAACATCACCTGGGCGACAATAACATGCAGAGCTGGCACAAGTTTCTCCAGAAAGCTGTGTATTGTCTGTCCAATATGTGATGCTGCTTCTTTTGTAGATAAGATTACAAAGGGCCATTATTAGGGCAAAGAGGACTTGATACCTGTCCATTTAAAATGGTAGATTCCAGCTTTGGGAGTTTGGGAGTGTCAATGGCTTGAAGTAGAGCTTATGGAACACCACATTTTGGCTTGAACTGGCTAAAAGGGCTACCTCTAAGGACATTAAGGCAAGAGCATAGTAGTGGAAACTATAGGCATATTATGGGAAGCCCTCGCCTTAAGGTGGGAGATGCCAAAACCTGAGGAATGTATACTAGAGACCTATTGGGAATTCAGGTCTAAGTAAAGAGAGAAAAGTAACAGCAGAGGATAGAAAATATTAAAGAAAATCCAAATTATTTTCTTTCTGATAGATTCTCTTGATGAAGGCTGATTGTGAGGAGCAGGAGGGATGGTTTTCTATCCACACCACCATGTGATGCTTAACGTGAACCACTCAGACTCATAGATGCATTCATCTTTTCCAGAACATTGTTTGAAAATAAAATCAGAGCCCTATGGTGACAGTCTGCTACATATAGAGACAATATGATTTTTACATAATGCTTTTATGTACCAAAATAAATACTCATTTAGAAAGAGAAAATAAATCACAATAAATTACAAATTTTCAAGGCTGGCAAATACTATAAGCATTACCATCTTTAGAAAAGATGGCTTTCTAGTTAGCACTCTGGCTTCTAATACTTTTTCCCAATATATTTGCCTACATAAGTTTTGACCATCTACTCCTATAACAACAATTTTGAGAAATAATGAAGAAAATTCACCTTTTAACTCACCAAGTGCTGTGTGTATGTAAGTCATTATTACTATGAAAGAAATTATGATGTGAGACTATAATGCACCAATAAAAGTATATTAAAAAGAAAATTCACTTTTTCATCATGCATTATTATTCAGATTTTATTATCAATAGCTTAGAAAAATTTTATGTTATGCTATTGAATTTCTTATTTTAATTTTTAATAGGCTTCATTACTTTTGCCACAGTTTTGGCATCAGTAAAATTTAGATTCAGGAACAGAGATTTACTATATATCCTCTGCCCCACACATGCGTGTCCTCCCCATTATCAATATCTTATACCAGAGTAGTACATTTGTGGCAATTAATGAAACTTTGTTGACTTATCACTCACCCAAGATCTATAGTTTACTTTTGGGTTCTTTTTGGTGTTGTACATTACATGGGCTTGGAAAAAATGAATAATGACACATATCCACCATTATAGTATCATACAGTATAGTTTCACTGACATTAAAAAAATCCTCAGTGTTACATCTATTCATCTGTATCTGTTCCTAATTCCTAGTAACCATAATCTTCTTACCATGCCCATAGTTTTACCTTTTCAGGAATGTCATATAGTTGGAATCATAAAGTCCATTGTCTTTTCAGATTGACTTCTTTTATTTAGTAATATGCATTTAAGTTTCTTGTTTGTCTTTTCATGGCTAGATAGCTCATTTATTTTCAGCTCTGAGTAGTATTCCATTGTCTGACATACCACAGTTTACTGAAGGTAATCTTGGTTTACTTCCAGGCTTTAGCGATTATTACTAAAGCCACTCTAAACCTGCAGGTTCATATGTGGGCATAAATTTTCAATTCTTTTGGGTAAATGCAAAGGAGCTATTATTGGTTTTTTTGTATTGAGGTCAAATTTTAGAAAATCAAAATCTGGATCTTTTCACATATGTAATTATTTCACATATAAAGGCCAGTGATGTTGCATGAGGAAAATAGTAGAAAACCTTTTCAGTGAAAATGTAATATATGACACTCTTGTCTTTTTAAAAAATATTTTTATTAGTGCACTCTAATCATACATCTTTGTGATGTACAAGCTGGTAGAGGCATACATGTACACGTTAGTCATTTAACCCTTCCCTAATTCCCATCCCATTCCTGCCCCCCTACCTCCTCTCATGTTTGGTTTGGTGATTAACTTTGATATTTTTGTGAATGTATATCATGTGCATTAGGGTATTTCTCTCTTCCCCCCTCCCATCACCTTCACTTAGATCACCTTCTTTGCTCATCTAAAGTTTCTCCTCTTTGGTCTAGAGTTCCTCCTATGACTCACTTTCTCCCTAGCTTCTACATATTAGGGAGAACATCAGATTTTTTACTTTTTGTGACCAACTAACATCACTTAATATAATGTTTTCCAGTTCCATCCATTACCATGCAAATGACATAATTTTGTTCTTCTTTATAGCTGAGTAAAACTCCATTGTATACATATATGGTTTTGTAATCCACTCACCTGTTGATGAACATCTTGGCTGGTCCTTAGTTTGGCAATTATGAATTGTGCTGCTATAGACATAGATATGCATGCATTAGTCTGATAGTTTGGTTTCCATTCTTTTGAGTTGATACCCAGAAGTGGTATTTCTGGATCATATGTTAGATTCATTCTCATTCATCTGAGAATCCTCTATACTGTTTTCCAAAGTGGTTGCACTAATCTGTAATCCCATCAACAATGTATTAGGGTTCCAACTTCCCCACACCCTCACCAGCATTTGTTGTTATTTGTATGTTTAATGATTGCCATTCCAGTTGGGGCTAGGTGAAATCTCAGGGTAGTTTTGATTTGTATCTCTCTGACTGATAGTTATGTTGAACATTCTTCATAATTTACTGGCCATTTGTATTTCTTCTTTTGTGAAGTGTCTATTTAGTTCACTGACCCATTTTTATTGGGTTGTTTTCTTAGTGGTGAGTTTCTTGAGTTCTCTCTATATTCTAGACATCAGTCCTCCATTGGAGGAATAGTTGGCAAAAATTTTCTCTCATTCTGTCAGCTCTGTGTTGAGGTTCTTGATAGTTTCATTTGCTGCACAGAAACTCTTCAGTTTCATTCATTTCTATGTATTGATCTTCATTTGAATTTCTTGTGCCTTTGGAGTCTTGTTGAGAAAGTTTTTACCTATGCCTAGGGTAGAAGTGTTGGATCTATGCCCCCTTCAAGTAGCTTCAATGTCTCTTGGCCTAACTTCCAGGCCTTTGATCCATCTTGAATTGACACTTGTGCAGGATGAGAAGGTGGGGTTTATTTTCATTTTTCTGTATATGGTTAACCAGTTTTGCCAACACCATTTTTTAGAGAGGCTATCTTTTTTCCAGTGTATGTTTTTGGCACCTTTGTCAAAAATCAATTGGCTGTAAGTGTACAGATTTGTTTCTAAGTCTTCTATTCTGCTCTATTGGTCTATTTGTCTGTTTTTGTGCCAATATATTGCCTTGTAGTATAGTTTGAAGTCAGGTATTGTGATGCTTCCTGCATGGTTCTTGTTGCTGAGAACTATTTTAGCTATTCTGGGATTTTTGTTGTTCCAAGTTAATTTAAGTATTGATTTTTCTATGTCTACAAGGAATGACCTTGGCAATTTAATAGATATCCCATTGAATCCGTAGATCACTTTTGGGAGAATGGCCATTTTGATGATATTCATTCTACCTATCCAAGAGTATGGAAGATCTTTCCATCTTCTAAGGTCTTTTTCGATTTATTTTTTCAATGTTTTATAATTTTCCTTGTAGCAGCCTTTTACCTACTTGATTAGGTTTATTCCTAAGTATTTTATTTTGAGAAGTGATATTTTGAGTGGAATTGTTTTCTGGATTTCTTTTTCAGTGTATTTATGGTTGACATACAGAAAAGTTTCTGATTTTTTAAGACTGATTCTGTATCCAGACACTTTGCTGTATTTGTTGATCAGATCTATAAGCATTGTGATTGAGTTTGTTGGATCTAAGTATAGTATCATGTCATCTGCAAATAAGGATAGTTTTAGTTCTTCCCTTCCTATTTGTACTCCTTTGATTTCCTTCTTTTGTTTTATTGTTCTGGCTAGTCTCAAGTACTATATTGAACAAAAGAGGTGATAATGGAAATCCTTATCTTGTTCCTGTTTTTAGTGGGAACTCTGGCAGTTTTTCCTCATTTAATATGATGTTTGCTGTGGGCCAATTGTATATTACCTTTATTTGAGGTATGTTACTTCAGTTTCAATTCTCTGCAGTGCTTCTAGCATGAATGGGTGTTAGATTTTATCAAATGCTTTTTCAGCATCTATTGAAATGATCATGTGATTTTTTTTCTTTGGTTCTGTCTATGTGGTGCATATGAAAAACATGTATTATTTTTCACATGTTGAATCAGCATTGCATCCCTGGGATGAACCCTGGTATATAATTTTCTTGATGTGGTTTTGAATGCACATTACTAGAATTTATCTTAGCAGTTTTGTATCTAAGATCATCAGTGATATAGGTCTATAGTTTTCTTTTACCTTGATCTGTCTTTATTTATCTATGGTATTAATGTGATGTTGACTTCCTAGAATGTATTTGGGAGAGTCCTGTTTCTTGCTATCTTGTGGAATAGATTGAGGAGTATTGGGATTAGCTCTTCTATAAAGGTTTCATAAAATTCACTTGGAAAATCATCTGGTCCTGGGCTTTTGTTTGATGGTAAATTATTTATTGCTTCTTCAGTCTCTTTGATTGCTATTTGTCAGTTTAAGTTTTTTATATCTTCTTGACTCAATTTAGGAAAGTTATATGTGTCTAAAAATTTGTCAATTTCTTCTAGTTTTTCCATTTTGTTGGAATATAGTTTTTCAAAGTAGTTTCTGATGATCCTATGGATTTCCATACTGTCAGTGGTAATATCACCTTTTTTATTTCTTATTTTGGTAATTTGGGTTGATTCTCTCTTTCTTTTGGTTAGGTTGGATAGCAGTTTATCTATCTTGTTTATTTATTCAAGAAACCAGCTTTTGGTTTTGTTGATCTTCTGTGTTGTTTTTTATCCTCTACTTCATTGATTTCCATTCTGATTTTAATAATTTCCTATCTTGTACTGGCTTTGGAGTTAGACTATTCCTGTTTTTCAAGGGCTTTGAGATGTATCATTTGGATATTTATTTGTTGATTTTTCTGTTCTTTTTATGTGGGCAGTCAGTGCTATGAATTTTCCTTTTAGTACTGCCTTCAAGGTGTCCCTGAGGTTTTAATATCTTGTGTCTCTGTTTTATTTGTTTCTAGGAATTTGTAATTTCTCCCCCTAATTCTTCTATGACCCATTCCTCATTCAGCAGTGTGGTGTTCAGTCTCCATGTGTTTATGTGGTTACTCTGCATCTTCTTGTAATTGATTTCTAGTTTCATTCCAATGTGGTCTGAAAAGATGCAGGGGATTATATCACATTCTTTGAATTTGCTAGTGCTTGCTTTGTGGCCCAGGATGTGGTCTATTTTGGAAAAGTTTCCATGGGAAGCTGAGAAAAATGTGAATTTAGCTTTAGTTGGGTGAAATAGTCTGTATGTGTCTAATAGGTCCATTTGGTTTATGGCATTCTTTAGGTCTGAGACATCTATACTGACCTTTTGTCTAGAAGATCAGTCTGGTGATGTGAGAGGAGTATTGAAGTCTCTCAATGTTATTGTATTGGGTTCTATGTGTGACTTTATATCATTAGGAATTTGTTTGGTGAAAGTGGCTGCATCTATGTTTGGGGCATAAATGTTGACTATCATTATTTCCTCTTGATGAATTGTTCCTTTTACCAGTAAAAAAACTGACCAACTTCATCTCCTCTGATAAGCTGAGGCTTGAAGTCTACTTTGTCTGATATCATAGTTGCCACTCCTGCTTGTCTTTGAGTTTCATTAGCATGGATTACCTTGGTTCAGCCCTTCACCTTTAGTTTGTGAGTATCTTTACTTGTAAAGTGTATTTCTTGTAGGCAGCATATATATGGATTTTGTTTTTTAATCCATTTTGCTACCTTATGACTTTTTATTGAGGAGTTGAAGACATTTATATTTAGCATGGTTATTGAGAAATGATTTTTAATTTCTAACATTTTGAATTTTAGCTTCTGTTTGAGGTAGTATTTGTTCTTTGTTTAGTGTTTGGTTTTGCTCAAAATTATTGTTTCTCTGGTTTTGATGTTTATTTGTTAGTTCTTCAAGGTAGTTAATCTCTTTGAGTATTTTCTCTAGTGCTGGTTTGGAAGACAGAAATTCGTTCAACTTCTGTGTGTCATGGAAGGTTTTTATTTCCTCATCGATTTTGAGAGACAGTTTTGCTGGGTAGGAAAATCTTGGCTGCAAGTTGTGTTCTTTCAGAGTTTGGAATATGTTGCTCCAGGCCCTCCTGGCTTTCATGATTTGGTTTGGGAGGTCTGGAGTGATTCTAATTGATTTGCCTCTGAATATCACTTCATGTTTTACTTTTGTCGTCTTTCAGATTCCTTTGGCCTCTACATTATTTGATAATGTATCTGTCCCTACCCCTACCCCTAACCCTAAACCTAATCCTAAATCTAAATAAACAGTTTGATTATTATGTGGTGTGGTTAACCATTTCTCTGATCTTGTCTAAAGAGGGTTTTATATGTTTTCTGTACCTCTGTGTCAATCTCTTTTTCTATATTTGAATAATTTTCTGATATTACTTCTTTTAAAGTCTGGTTAATTCCTTTGGTTTCAACTTCTATTTCCTCTTCTATGTCTATTATTCTTAGGTTAGCTCTTTTAAAATTGGCCATGATCTTGTCAATTTCCAAGTCACACTGTGGAATTGTTTTTTCTAAATTATATACTATGCGTTAATTTTTGGCATAGTCATCTTCTAAGAGTGAGATTCTATTTTCCATGTCTTCTAATTTACTGTTTATAGTTTGTATTGATGCCTTCACTTCAATTATTGTATCTTTCACATCCATAACTTACTTCAAGGCTTCTTTTTTATCCCTGTTCAGGGTGTCAGATTCCTTTTTTATTTGTTCCTTTATTTCCTTCAGACTCTCTCTGAATTCTTTTTGGAAATCTTGTATCATTTCTGCTATTTAAGCTCGGAATTATTTTTCTGGTAATCTCGGTAATTCTGTGTTGGTGAGGTCTGTTATTGTGTGGTTGTGTAAGCTCATTGTTTCTTTGTTATTCTTCCTTCCCATGATTTCTGATTTCTTAAGTTTATATCTTTGCTGCTTTTGCTAGCTTTCTCTCAATCTATAGGTTTCTTATTTCTATTTTCTCTCTCTGAATAGTATCTTATTGTGGATATATGTATTTACCACTACGTATGCCTTAGAGTTGAATAGCCTCTACCATATAGTTTTTCTCAGTTCTCTGTTGTGCTTTTATCACCCCTTGAGACCAGCCTTGAAGACTGTGGTTGTATCACCCCATTGTTGTTCTACCTGCAGACCATCAGTACTGAGTTGTGGTTACTCTGGGACTCCTTCTGCCCACTGCAATGGCGACATTGATGCATTTCACATGTTGAGGTCCTGGGTCTTGTCTGTCGCTTCCATTATAGGGATTCAGCTCAGAAGTAGGGACAGAAAAGTTTGTGCCCTATGAGTTCATGCATTTTTAAGCCTTAATGTGTGAGATGTTGAGCTATTCCTTCTATCAACTGGGCTAAGTTTATTCTTAGTGTCTGGCAGTCCTTTCTCATGGTTCACCTCTCTGGTCCAATCTCAGCAGTAGGGATTTAGAAGTGTCAGCTTGAATACACAAGAGCAAGTTGTGTTGTATGCAATAGTGTAGGTTAGGTAAGGGGAAAGAATCTGCAGTGATGGCTGCAAGAATAGGGTAAAGTAGAGGATATAATTGAGTAGAATGAGTTTGAATGTAGTAGGGTAATATATGGTAAAGATTATAGATAGTGAATTTTTGAAGGGATTCTGTAGTCAATGTAGAGTGTTTAGGTATAGTGATATGATCCTTAACATAAAGCAAAGAGAAAAAAGAAAAAAGAATTGAAGAGAAGAAAATAGATATGAAAGAGGAGTAAAGCTTGTAAAAGGGATGGGGAAGACAGAAAACAAACAAATAAAAAATAAAACAAAGCAATTCAAAACAAAAACAAAACAAGAAAAAAAATACCTCTGCAAATCTGCAAATATACAAGTACAGAGTAGACTTGGCCTCTGCAGTCCTTGTGAGTCTGCCTGGGTATTTTCAGCTGTTTAATGTAAACTCACTATAGTAGGTTTTTGAGCATGTTCTAAGCATTCTTATTTGCTCAGTGACCTATAGTGGTGATGTCAGTTTGTAGACCCACTTTTGTGTCTCCTGCAATGATTAGGACCCTGGCCTTATCTCTCTCTCTATTATTGCAGGCACCAAGTGCCTCTGGTACCTCTCTCTCTCTCTCTGCACACTTGAGTCTCTGAGCTCTCCACAGGGCCTGTTCCCCTGCCACTCTCTGCCTACGCAGGTGGTGGGTGTCCAGTACATTGCAGGGCATTCTCTGGATGCCTTGTAATATCTCTGTGCCCTGCATGCTATGGACTTGTGCTCCTACCCAACCACTCCATGACACATGGGAATCCTTGTCTCTAAGGTACATATAGTAGAAAAATGCAAAAATAATTCATATTTGATAATATAATTAGGAATTAAAGAGGGGTGGGTCACAAAGTCTCAAACCTCATGAGTCTCTTGTTTGTTCCCATGAGTCGCTGTGGCCACACTGCTAACTGCCTGTTGAGCACTGCTCTAGCTCTGGGGGGACAGGTGAGCTGAGCTTCTGCTGCTGCTCTAGATTCTTGCCGGGTGTCTGGGCATTTGCATCTCTGTCAAAATTGTGGCAAGATGCCAGCTATTTAGGATATGGAGATCTGTAGCTGCTTTCTCCACATCTAGTCCCTCGCTGCTTTGCAGGAGGTCTTTAGATGCCACAGAGCTAGCAGTCCTTGCACAGTGTAGATGGGCTAAGATGGCATGGCTGGGCGCTGACTCCAATACAGCATGATCACAGGACCCTTTGCTCTTCCCAATTTTGCCTTTTGGGTTTTGTTCCACCACAGTTCAGTTTTTCGTTGCTTTCTTCAATTTTTCCCTGCTTTTTTTTTTTTCATCTGTCAAGAAGCAGCTTCTATGGCAGTTGTGTTTTGAGTTTTACAGCACCTGATATGTGCTGTTTCTCTCAGTCACCATCTTTGACACTCTTGTTTTAATGAAGTCTATAGTTCATACTTTAAAATTTCCATATTCAAGGTATTGATTTTGCATGCACTCTTTGAGTTTTTCCCTCAGTTTTCTTTTGCATCCTTGCAATGAACAAAATAATCCTGTTCTTTTCTTTCAACCTAGGCACACTGAGAAAATGAATGAGACTGTATGTACATGTACATGTTTATATCTTCCCTATTCCAGTTCTCCATCTGCTTCTTTCTCTTTTTTTTCTCTTGTTAATTTTCACTTGTAGTCACCTAGAATTCTAAAAGCATTAGATATTACGTAACAGGAGAGAGAGGGAGAGAGAGAGAAAGAGAGAAGAGAGAGCCAAATATTCCTGGCCATGTACCCACATATATTTACATATAAATACACTTAATTTTGGGGTGCTTTCTTCTGAGGTCTTTGACCCTCCTACCCCATCCTACTGAGACATCCCACTTGTCAGGTACATCTTATGCTTCTGTATGAGATCATAATCATACCTATTGCTACTTCTGGATGTTAGTCAGAGACAGTTTTGTTCTTCATGGGATGCTATAAATTAAGCTTTACATTTTCATAAGCAATTTGATCTCAATATTTATATTTTGGTTAGCTTTGAGAAGTATTATGATCATAGAAGTAAAATTTAGTCAATGCTTTCACATACAAAGAGAATACCCATTTTGGGGCGCAGCATTCTGCTATGAATTCATTTGACATTCATGCCAGGTGCCTTACAGAAAGGAAAATGTTTATTGACCTTAGCATTAGACATAGCATTTATTTTGCATTTGTTTTAATTTTTAAAAATTATTATGTCCTGCTGGTTTATTGCAAGGCAAACTATCCACTGCTAGGTGATTCTGGGCGATTCTATGTTTTTCTTTAGGATCAAAAATTGGTAAATAGTAATTAATTAATTAGTTAATTAATTATTGATTGATTCATAATAGTCTCATGGGTCACCTGTCATAGGAAAATCACCAAGATAGGCACAAGAGAGGAAAGAGCATTCCATGACACGTGGGAATCCTTGTCTCTAAGGTACATATAGTAGAGAAATGCAAAAAAAATTTATATTTAGGAATACAATTAGGAATTAAAGAGTGGTTTCTCTGAGAAGAATAAAGACACATTTATAAGGAAAGATTAAGGGAGACTCTCAAGGGATCTGACAGTGGAACCAAATTCTGAAGAATCCATGGGAATTGTTTAGGGGGAATCCATGCAGGGGCTGAAAGAGTACTGATGTCATAACAATGTTATGGACCAGCTCCAGACACACAGTAGGGTCATAATTAATTCTGGATGCTACTTTTTTCCTTTTAGTTAGCCAAATATGATCTTTTCCAAATTGTTTTAATTTTCTAAACCATCTGGTGTTTTGTGGGAATCAATGTTCCAGTCAAGTCCTCTGGAACAGTTTTAGTAGGCTTTTGATGAAGCTGCTGCAGCAATTTCTATGAGTCAGTAGAAATAGAAAAAAGTGATCCAAATCAGTGATTAAACAATGGGGGCCCAGGTGCTGCTCCTACAGGAATAGCTTGTGAAGCAGGTACTGAGAGTATACAGCAGAGCGACACAGAAAATGCAACTAAGGGTGGATAATGACTTCCGAAAAAATGTAATGAAGGAGAAGTTGAAAACAATAAGGGTTGATGTAAGTAAAAATACACCTTTCCAATCTAGCAAAGACTAGGCAACCATGCTGCATCAAAAGACTAACAAACACCCCTCTTTTCAATAACTTTTTCAATCAGTAATATAGCTACATGCCACAAATGTCAAAAAAGAGAATATGCAGTGAAGAATGTTGTTGATACACCTATCACT
>PVLC010006383.1:0-21424 GCA_004027655.1 Graphiurus murinus
TACTGGGGATTGAACTCAGGGGCATTCTACCTCCGAGCTACACCCCCAGCCCTATTTTTTATTCTTTATTTTGAAACCGAGTCTCACTAAGTTGCGGAGGGCCTCACTAGGTAGCTGAGGCTGGCCGCGAACCCGGATCCTCCGGTCTCAGCCTCCCGAATGCTGGGATTACAAGCGTGCGCCACCACGCCCGGCTTAGCTTGTTTTTTATTTATTTGTTTGTTTATTTTATTTTTTTTGCGGTACTAGGGATTGAATTCAGGGGCGTTCTACCTCCGAGCTACACCCCCAGCCCTATTTTTTATTCTTTATTTTAAAACAGGGTCTCACTAAGTTGCGGAGGGCCCCACTAGGTAACTGAGGCTGGCCGCAAACCCGGATCCTCCGGTCTCAGCTTCCCAAATGCTGGGATTGCAAGCGTGCACCACCACGCCCGGCTTGTTTATTTTTGTTTTGAAACAGGGTCTTGTTTGGTTGATGAGAGTCTCACTACTTGCTGAGGCTGGCCTCCAACCTGGATCCTCCTCTCTCTCAGCCTCCCAAGTACCCGGATGACAGTCCAGCCCCCCACCATGCCCGGCTCACAGTCCTTATAGTATATGTAAAAGCGGGATTTCATTACTCAGAGCGTTGAAAACATATACGCACACAGAACTTGTTGTATATTTCCCTCCGGTACCCACCCCAGACTCTTTCTTTCCCCACACACGGTATGAAGATTTTTATCCATAAATTCACAGTCGAACAAAGGATCATTTGAACTATTAATGTCACCAGAGCTCCCCTTTCCCGCCTCACTTTTCTTCTCAAGTTCCCTCACACTATCTTTCTAGTATCTCCCATTATTGATTTGCCAGTCCTTTTAATTTCCCGATTTCTCTCTAGTTTCCCCTATATATGTGAAAACGGATGGCCCCCATTCACTTTCTGGAGCTGGTTAATATCGCTTAGCCTCATATTCCCCAGCTCCAAGCCATCTTCCTGCAAGTGACCTCGTTTCTTCCTTTTTCATGGCTGAGTAGAATTCCGTTGTACACGTATACCGCAGTATATGGTAATCCATTCATCTATTGGCAGATAACCTAGGCCAGTTCCGTAGTTTGGCCATTGTGAATTTTGCTATTATAAACGTGGATGTGCGTGTGTTCCTATAATATTCTGGCTTTAATTCCTTTGGGGAGATACCCAGGCGTGGTCTAGCTGGATTGCACGGTGGCTCCGTTGTCGGTTTTCCAAGCCACCTCCACACCGATCCCCATAGCAGCAGCTGCACTAATTTGCAATAGAGTATAAGTAGAATGCGTTATCTCGTAGACCGGGCTTGGCATACTGATTTTTCTTTCTTTCTTTCTTTTTTTTTTTTTTTTGCGGTACTGGGGATTGAACTCAGAGGCATTCTACCTCCGAGCTACACCCCCAGCCCTATTTTTTATTCTTTATTTTGAAACCGGGTCTCACTAAGTTGTGGAGTGCCTCACTAGGTAGCTGAGGCTGGCCGCGAACCCGGATCCTCCTGTCTCAGCCTCCCAAATGCTGCTGATTTTTCTTAAAACAAAACAAAACAAAACAAAAATCAGTGAATGCTTTAAAAATATCACTGGTTCAGACACTGAGGTAAAAGGAAGCCACATCAAGCGATTAAGCCCCACGTGCTGTGGGACCAGGATCCCACCCGGCGCCATGTATTACCGAGGACATCACAGGTATAAATGCAACACGCGGAGAGAAAGATGTTTCTTGGACTCCACCGCGACTCTGCCATCCACCTCTCCTCATAGTGGATGGCTTTGACCCAGGGTGATAGATAAAATGTCCAACAGCCGGGCGTGGTGGCGCACACTTGTCATCCCGGTACTTGGGCGGCTGAGACGGGAGGATCGCAGGTTCGAGGCCAGCCTCAGCTACTTAGTGAGACTCTGTTTCAAAATAAAGAATAAAAAAATAGGGCTGGGGCTGTAGCTCAGAGGTAGAATGCCCCTGGGTTCAATCCCTAGTGCCACAAAATACTACTACTACTGCTACTACTAGTACTTTTAATATAAATATAAAAATAAAATATTAAAATAAAATATAAAATAAAATTAAAATAAAAATGTCTAGAGGGTGTAGCTCAAAGGTAGTATGCCCCTGGGTTCAACCCCTGGTACCACAAAATACTACTACTACTACTACTACTACTAATTATAATAAAATAAAAATGTCTAGGGGGTGTAGCTCAAAGGTAGTATGCCCCTGGCTTCATTCCCCAGTACCAACATTAAAAAAAATTAGTCAATTTTTAATAATACCAAAATATAAACATTTATTATTTTACATTTAATTGTACTATGTTAATTATGCAAAATATTAGAAAAAAAGACTAATAATTTTTTTTTCTAAAAAATGAATTCTAAAAGCTTTCATTGAGGGGAAATTGATTTCTTTGTATAGGAAAAGTCTTAGCAGCCCGTTTTAATAAATAACAAGCAATAAAAATAAAACACTCCCCCTGGCAAATTTTTTTATTACTGGTTATGGATGAAACTCATGTGTGATCTGCCAGTGAGAAGAATTCATCTTAAAGTGAGCAATATGATTTTCTTCTTGTTCTTGTTTTTAAAGTGGTAAAAAAAAAATAAGGTGTGATTTTTAAAATCTTAAATTTGTAATTTTCTGCATCTTTATCCTTTCTGCTACTGAACTGCTTGGTAGTTTGTTGAATAGTTGATGTTTGACATTGGCACATGTTCAAAAGGGAGGGGAAAAAAAAGAGTTGGATGAATCTCCTAAATGTTTGCATTCGTACTTTTGCAGCTATTGAAAAATCTGTCACTGCAGGCAATAATTAAAAGTGGAGTGTGTGTGTGTGTGTGTGTGTGTGTGTGTCTGTGTGTCTGTGTGTGTCTTCTCTCCCTTTTGCTTCTCAGTTTATGTCCACCCTTCATTTTTGGGTGATGAGGAGTTAGCTGGACTAAACCTCATTCTTTATCCTCGTAGAAAAATAAAAATGAATTTAGCCAAAGGTACCTTCCTAGTTCCAGAGCACTTTGACGAGAGTCACTCTCTCTTCTGTTCTCATCCGTGACTTTCTTTACTTCTGACTACGTGGCCCACCCTGATATCCCCTGTGTGGATTCAGTGATTGTCCTCTTTTCCCCTTCTCTCCTTTCTGTGTTCTAGAAAGATCCCTCGCTAGTAAAAAAAAAAAAAAAAGAAGAAAAAACGACACTGACAGATTGTTATTTTACTATGCAGGATAGATGAGGTTCTACGGCAGTAATAAAAACTTAGAATGCTGCTCAGTGCCTTGAGCTGGAAAAGGCTTATTTTTGACTCTGCTTCTGCTTTAAGAACTCCTCAGAGTAGCAGCTATTTTCCACACAGATGAGAGTATCTGTATTTTGGAGCTCGATCCTGTGGAACAGGTGGTGTTCCCGGGTTATTACACGAAGGGAAGGGAAACTGGGTAATATTTTGGTCCATATACTTCACTAGTGAGAAATAGGTATGCGATCCCAGCGTGTAGCCAGGAGCCCGAGGCATGGTACGTCCACGTACGTGGAGGGGCTGTGTCTCCATCCATGTCCTCACTGGTACCGGCCAAAAAAAAAAAAAAAAAAAAAAGACCTCAGTGCACTGTTAAGAGGAAGGTGGATTAATTTGCTCACAGTTTTTGGAGATTTCAGGGTGTCCAGTCCGTGTCAGGCTGGGTCTGTGGAAGGCAGGGAGGGCATGGTAGTGGCGGGAAGAAGACAGAGAGGGAAAGAGCAAGGGCTCTGGTCTCACACCATGGAGGCTGGAAGCAGGAGACAGCAGCAAGCAGAGAGAGGAGGGTCCTTATATAGTCCCCAAGGCCACGCCCCCAGCAACTGCTCCTTAGCAACCAAGCCCCGCCTCCAATATGGCTGCCACGACCCCAGCAACCGCTCCTTAGTAACCAGGCATCGCTTCCAACATGGCTGCCACGCCCCCAGCAACTGCTCCTTAGCAACCAATCCCCGCCTCCAACATGGCTGCTATGCCCCCAGCAACCACTCCTTAGCAACCAAGCCCCGCCTCCAACATGGCTACCACAACCCCAGCAACCGCTCCTTAGCAACCAAACCCCGCCTCCAACATGGCTGCCTGTTTTCCCAGAGAAGGAGGGGGACATTTTAAATCCACACAGTTATGGATGGAGATTCAATTATTGATGAGCAGTCATTCGAATGAGCCCGTCTTTGGGAGTCAAAGCGCTCCCACCCCTCTGCTGCTGGGAATGGGGAGATGGGAATTTAATTTTCCCCCTTGTGCATCATGAATTTTAGCGATACTGGGGATTGAACTCAGGGGCATTCTACCTCCGAGCTACACCCCCAGCCCTATTTTTTATTCTTTATTTTGAAACCAGGTCTCACTAAGTTGCGGAGGGCCTCACTAGGTAGCTGAGGCTGGCCGCGAACCCGGATCCTCCGATCTCAGCCTCCCGAATGCTGGGATTACAATCGTGCGCCACCGCGCCCGGCCAAAGGAGTCTATTTTCTGAGTCTATATTCTATGTTTGATTCTTCCTCGTCTCTCCCTCCACCCCCAACCTTTCGCTTTTTTTTCCCCCTCTGTAAGGATCAATAGGACTTTGCTCTTATTCGTATTTGCACCATTTTGAAAAAAAAAAACAACAAACAAACCGCATCCTCCTCTTCCCCTGGCCTTTTATTGCACACTTGTGCACACTTCGTGGATGGAAGATGAATTGGCCTCACTGTGGGGGACGGAGCGCCGGCAAGAAAACCGGGCCCTGAAGGTCACACACTTAGATGCTCGGGCAGAATGAACGAGACTCCAAAGAGTAAGGAAATAAGTAAATAAATAATAAATAAATAAAAAATAAAAAAATAAGTAAAAATACATTAGGTCCTCAGGCAGAATAAACGAGACTCCAAAAAGTAAGCAAATAAATAATAATAAATAAATAAATGGAAAATAAATATTAAAGTAAATAAAAATACATTTAGATGCGTAGGCAGAATAAATGAGACTCCAAAAAGTAAGTAAGTAAATAAATAAATAAATAAAATAATAAGCCGGATGTTGGCGCACGCTTGTAACCCCAGCATTCGGGAGGCTGAGACAGGAGGATCCGGGTTCGCGGCCAGCCTCAGCTACCTAGTGAGGCACTCCGCAACTTAGTGAGACCCTGTTTCCAAATAAAGAATAAAAAATAGGGCTGGGGGTGTAGCTCAGAGGTAGAATGCCCCTGAGTTCAATCTCCAGTACCGCAAAAAAATAAAAATAAAAAAATAAAAAATAAATAAAATAATAAATAAAAATAAATAATAGATACATAATAAATAAATAGATAATAAATAATAAACACATAATAAATAAAAATAAAAATACATTTAGATGCTCAAGAATAAATGAAACTAATAGATAATAAACAATGAATAAATAAATAATAAATAATTGACTAAAAATAATAAATACCTAAAAATAAATAGAATAATAATAAATAAGCACGTAAAATAATAAATGTAAATAAATATAATAGTAAATAGTAAATAAACAAAAATAAATAAGTACAAATAAATAAAATCATAAATCATAAGTAAATAAGTAAACAGCCCTCTTTCTGCCAGAATTGTGCATTCCATTGCGTTTCCATTAGAAAGCTAATGGTATCGGTGCCTGCGGTGTGGGTTCACTTTGGGGACTATTTTAACATGAGCTCTGCATTCTCATGCAGCTAAAAGTCAGAAATCCAGAGAGAGAGAGAGAGAGAGCTTCTTCTAGGAGCCTCTATTTTTAGACACGGGGATGAGAGCACTTTAAAAAATTCCCTATTTATGCCTCAGAATGCTCTTTTTATGGGCTTCTCTGGTGCTAATTTTAAACGCACGCAGAAAGGGCCTTTTCTAAAGTAGTTTTAGACAGAAAAAGCTGAAATAATTCCACAGTAGGGGACTGGGGAGCTCGTTTATGTAGGATGTCTCACCTGCGGGATATTTCAGTGGATTTGATTATTTCTTTCTCCCTACCTATAGAAAAAAACATATATATATTTTCATGATGGCCTCTTTAGATATCTTTTTATACATAGACACACACATTCACAGATGCACATTAGTTTTTTTTTTATTAATTGTTTTGTTTCATGTGTTTTTCTGCAGGCATCGACCTTGAACTAGGAGCTATTTATTTTCAGCTACGGAAATCTACATTATTGCATGCATGCTTAAATAATTTCACTGAATAGCTATTCACAGCTCCCTCTCTATGCCTGTTGTAGTGGTTTGGACGGAGAAACCAGGCAGCCATGTTGTGGGCGGGGCTTGGTTGCTAAGGAGTGGTTGCTGGGGCTGTGGCAGCCATCTTGGAGGCGGGGTTTGGTGGCTAAGGAGCGGTTGCTGGGGGCGTGGCAGCCATCTTGGAGGTGGGACTTGGTTTCTAAGGAGAAGTTGATGGGGGCATAGCAGCCATGTTGGAGGCGGGGCGTGGTTGCTAAGGAGTGGTTGCAGGGGTGTGGCAGCCATGTTGGAGGTGAGGCTTGGTTGCTAAGGAGCGGTTGCTGGGGAGTGGCAGGCATATTGGAGGCGGCGCTTGGTTGCTAAGGAGCGGTTGCTGGGGGTGTGGCAGCCATGCTGGAGGTGGGGCTTGGTTGCTAAGGAGTGGCTGCTGGGGGCGTGGCACCCATGTTGGAGGTGGGGCTTGGTTGCTAAGGAGCAGTTGCTGGGGGCGTAGTAGCCATGTTAGAGGTGGGGTGTGGTTGCTAAGGAGTGGTTGCTGGGGTGTGGCAGCCATGTTGGAGGTGGGGCTTGGTTGCTAAGTAGCAGCTGCTGGAGGTGTGGCAACCATGTTGGAGGCGGGGCTCGGTTACTAAGAAGCAGTTGCTTGGGGCGTGACAGCCATGTTGAAGGCGGGGCTTGGTTGCTAAGAAGTGGTTGCTGGGGTCGTGGCAGCCATGTTGGAGGTGGGGCTTGGTGACTAAGGAACAGTTGCTGGGGGCGTGGTAGGCATGTTGGAGGCGGGGCTTGGTTGCTAAGGATCTGTTGCTGGGGGCGTGGCAGCCATGCTGGAGGTGGGGCTTGGTTGCTAAGGAGTGGCTGCTGGGGGCATGGCAGCCATGTTGGAGGTGGGGTGTGGTTGCTAAGGAGTGGTTGCTGGGGTGTGGCAGCCATGTTGGAGGTGGGGCTTGGTTGCTAAGTAGCAGCTGCTGGAGGTGTGGCAACCATGTTGGAGGTGGGGCTCGGTTGCTAAGAAGCAGTTGCTTGGGGCGTGACAGCCATGTTGAAGGCGGGGCTTGGTTGCTACGGAGTGGTTGCTGGGTCGTGGCAGCATGTTGGTAGCTGAGGCTGGCCGCGAACCCGGATCCTCCAGTCTCAGCCTCCTGAATGCTGGGATTACAAGCATGCATCACCATGCCCAGCTTGCTGAAGTTCTTAGAAGGTGAGCTTTTATAACTTTTTTTGTGGTTTCCCATGTGCTTGTTTGTGATTGGTCAGAATTGGGTCTTGGAGGACCAATGTCTTGCCTAGTTTCAGTCCTTCATTTGAATACATATCTCGTGGGGGTGGTGAGATCTCATCTCGTGGCCCTTTGGTTGTCTGCCCAACTATCCCCCCATCCTTGTTTACAATAGGTTGTCCTCCAAATGCAGACCACACAAGAGGCTCAAGTTTTGTTTTGATTGCCATAATCCTGGCCTGGTCATTGTTTTTTTTTTTTTTTTTTGCAGGTCTGGGGATTGAACTCAGGGGCATTCTACCTCCGAGCTACACCCCCAGCCCTATTTTATATTCTTTATTTTGAAACCGAGTCTCACTAAGTTGCAGAGTGCCTCACTAGGTAGCTGAGGCTGGCCTTGAACCCGGATCCTCCGGTCTCAGCCTCCCGAATGCTGGGATGACAAGCGTGTGCCACCACGCCCGAATGGCCTGGTCATTGTTACCCTTATATCTTATTAAACTTCCTTGTTCTTTGTTATTTAGACAAATGGCTCCTTTACAGTATGAGTTACAGAGAAATGTCAACAATATTATCATTTGGTTTAGAATCGCTGATCAATCAGACCAAGGAGAGTGTTGTTATCTGTGGACCTTATCTTGTCTTTTTTTTTTTTTTTTTTTTTTTTTGTGGTACCAGGGATTGGACTCAGGAGTGTTCTACCCCTGAGCTATACCCACCTAGCCTTATTTTACTTTTTATTTTAAAACAAGGTCCCCACTAAGTTGTGGAGCATCTCACTAAGTTGCTGAGGCTGGCCTCTCAAATCTGCCATCCTCCTGTCCCAGCCTCCCAAGTACTGGGATTACAGGTGTGCGCTACCACACCTGACCCTTAATTTCTGTTTATATCTTGCATGTTTCTGGAGGTTGCGGAGAAGCGAAACCATAATCAGTCCCGCTGTGTAAGAACATACTTAAGAGACTCTGAGTTTTACTTTTCTGTTGCAGGGCCAAAAACTTAATTAATCTTTTACCTGAAGCCATTAAAAAGGAATTAAGCCATCAACTTGCTGCCAGTGACTTTGAAAGTTTTAAAACACAAAGCTTCCAGAAAACTTTACTGGAAAAAGATGGGGTAAAAAAAAAAAAAGCGAGATTATATAAGAATCAATACCTGAAATCTTTGGTTTGTGTGTGTGTGTGTGTGTGTGTGTGTGTGTATGTGTTTATGTGTTACTGGGGATTGACTCCAGAGGCATTTTGAACTACACCTGCAGACCTTTTTAAATTAAATTTTGTTCTTGAAAAAGTCTCTTGCAAGCCGGGCGTGGTGGCGCACGCTTGTAATCCCAGCATTCGGGAGGCTGAGACCGGAGGATCCCGGTTCGAGGCCAGCCTCAGCTACCTAGTGAGGCCCTCCGCAACTTAGTGAGACTCGGTTTCCAAATAAAGAATAAAAAATATGGCTGAGGGTATAGCTCGGAGGTAGAATGCCCCTGAGTTCAATCCCCAGTACCGCAAAAAAAAAAAAAAAAAGAAAGAAAAAGTCTCTTGTTAGGTTGCTGAGGGTCTCAGAATGTTGCCGAGGCTGGCCTCCAATTTGCGATCCTCCTGTCTCAGCCTCCCAAGAACTGGGATGCCAGGTATGCGCCACTCTGCCTGGCTCTGAAATCTTAAATATAGATGGACAGGCTTGATAAAATGCAATAGAGTGTTAATGTAATATGATGTCATGCCATATATAACATTACAGTATAATCCAGTATAATGCAATATAGTGCAACATTGTAATATAACAGAGTATCATACAGCACAAATTCAACTCTGCTTCTTAATGTCTAGTTTCTGGCAGATAGTTATCTGGTTGTTACCGGAGAGAAAAGAAGAAGATAACAATTTCAGCACTCGACATTAACTTCTTAGGGAGACAAGAGACAATAAAAAACAGATACAGCAACTGATTGACTTGTATGGTATGCTAGAAAGTGATAAATTTTGAAGAAAAGAAAGAAAGAAAGAAAACCAAGATAAAGAGAGATTTGAGAGCACTAGAGGACATGGGGTTTTATAATGTAAAATGATGTCATCTATTAGTTTTTTTTTTTTTATCTCCGAGAGAGATATTTTGGGTTGTTTTCTTGAAAAGTGTTTGTCTACAAGAAATTCTTGCTGAAGCTCTTGTGTCCTCGAATATATCCTACGTGCAAGGAATACAGAGATCATGGAAGCCATAGCATTGTGGGGATCAGACTCACAATAACCTTGAGGTGCTGTTTTGAGAGAAAGAGAGAGAGAGAGAGAGAGAGAGAGAGAGAGAGAGAGAGAGACAGAGAGGCATCCTGCTATTTTTTAATCTAAGAGGTCATGCTGACTGGAATGGTACAAAAACATCAAGAATTAAATTATTGCCGGGCGTGGTGGCGCACGCTTGTAATCCCAGCATTCGGGAGGCTGAGACCGGAGGATCCGGGTTCGAGGCCAGCCTCAGCAACCTGGTGAGGCACTCCGCAACTTAGTGAGACCCTGTTTCAAAATAAAGAATAAAAAATAGGACTGGGGGTATAGCTCGGAGGTGGAATGCCCCTGAGTTCAATCCCCAGTACCACAAAAAAAAAAAAAAAAAAAAGAATTAAATTATTACATAACACCACACAGGACACCAAGCAAGACTCTTAGAAAAATGAAAAGACAAGTCCAGCATGGTGGAGAATGCCTGCCATCCCAGGAATTGGGAGGCTGAGGCAGGAGACTCACAGGCTGGAGGACAGCCTTAGCAATGTAGCACTACTCAGAGACCCTCAACCACTTAGTTGAGACCCTGTTTCAAAATAAAAAAAAAATAAGTTAGCGTTGAGGGTAGAATTCAGAGTTAGAATGCCCCTGGGTTCTATCCTCAGTACCACAAAGTATATTAGTAAAAGAATAAATGAATACAAAGATATACTAAAACAATGAAAAAACCCCCTCTCTGGTCCTATAGAGAATTTGAGAATCTTTCTCCATAGAACAGCAAGGCACTGAGAAAGTTCTTTCTTCTAAATATTAACTTATTTGGATAGCATGCCACCAAATATCTTTAACACAGGCTTTAAAAAAATTTTTTTTTAAATCAAAATGAATTTGTGAGAGAAATGTCAAAACGGGAGGATTTCAAATTGGGAAGTGGAGACATTTTAATTATACTGTTCTCATCTAATCTTTAATGAATATTGGATAGCCATGCGCCTCCCAGCCTAACAAGGAATAATTAAATGTCGTTCCGGGAAAGCAATTCCTTGTGCTCTTTTTGTTTGATTTTTTTTTTTTTTAACGGTGGATAATACACACTTGTTTTTTTTGTTTGTTTGTTTGTTTTTTTCGCGGTACTGGGGATTGAACTCAGTGGCATTCTACCTCTGAGCTATACCCCCAGTCCTATTTTTTATTCTTTATTTTGAAACCGAGTCTCACTAAGTTGCGGAGTACCTCACTAGGTAGCTGAGGCTGGCCTCGAACCTGGATCCTCCGGTCTCAGCCTCCCAAATGCTGGGATGAAAAGCATGCGCCAGCACGCCTGGCTCATACTTGTTCTTAAGGTAGAGGATTCTCATTGGATAGCCAACAGTTGTTTCTTTTTTTTCCCTCCTGTCTTAATCTCTATGAAGCTCTAATTAAAAGGAGTTTAGCTATCCAGGCATGGTGGCATGTGCTTGTTATCTCAGTACTTGGGAGGCTGAGACAGGAGGATCTCAGGTTTAAGGCCAGCCTCAGCTACCTAGCAAAGAGACCCTCAGCAACTCAACGAGACTCTGTCTCAAAATAAAACTCGGGCTGGGGGTGTAGCTCAGAGGAACTGCCCTGAGTTCTATCCCCAATTTAAAAATAAAATAAAATAAAATAAAACAAAATAAAACAAAAGAGCTTAGCTGAAGACTTTCTGCTATTGTGCGGGTCTTAGCATGCTCAGCGGTACAATCCAAGGACCTGACTACATAATTTAGAAGAAGGAAGACTGGTTTGCTCACGGTTTCCCTGGGGAATTCGGGCTCTGTCCATGGGCTTGGAATCTCAGAGCATAGCGGCGACGGCGGGAAGCAGAGAGAGGAAGAGAGCCAGGCCTCTGCTCTCACATCTTTTATATAGTCCCCAAGGCCACGCCCCCAGCAACCGCTCCTTAGCAACCAAGCCCCGCCTCCAACATGGCTGCCACTCCCCCAGCAACCGCTACTTAGCAACCAAGCCCCGCCTCCAACATGGCTTCCAGAACCCTAGAGACCACTCCTTAGCAACCAAGCCCCACCCACAACATGGCTACCACTGTCCAGCAACCGCTTCTTAGCAACCAAGCCCCGCCTCCTACATGGCTGCCACGCTCCCAGCAACCACTCCTTAGCAACCGAGCCCCACCTCCAACATAGCTGCCATGCCGCCATCTACCATTTCTTAGCAACAAGCCCCGCCTCCAACATGACAACCATGCCCCCTGTAGCCACTCCTTGGCAACCAAGCCCCGCCTCCAACATGGCCGCCACACCCCCAGCAACTGCTTCTTAGCAACCGAGCCCCGCCTCCAACATGACTGCCATGCTCCCAGCAACTGCTTCTTGGCAACCAAGCCCCGCCTCCAACATGGCTGCCAGAACCCTAGAGACCACTCCTTAGCAACCAAGCCCCACCCAAACAGCTGCCACAGACCAGCAATCTCTTCTTAGCAATCAAGCCCCGCCTCCAACGTGGCTGCCACGCCCCCAGTAACCATTTCTTAGCAACTGAGCCCTGCCTCCAACATGGCTGCCATGCTCCTAGCAACCGCTCCTTAGCAACCAAGTCCCGCCTCCAACATGGCTGCCACATCCACAGCAACCACTCCTCAGCAACCAAGCCCCACCTCCAATATGGCTGCCATGTTTCCATGAGGGAGAGGGAGATGGTCTACATCCAAGCCATTAGAATGTACAGTTGCAAATAAATTATGGGAAAGGAGACTTCTAGAATCCATTGAGATACAAAAAACGTACCCAAGAGTCCTCGTACCGACTGTTCAAGGACAACTATTGTCAGCACACAGATGGGAATCCCTCTTTTTTTTTTTTTGGAGTTCATAGAGAAAGAGGAGTTTACAGATTAAGAAAGTCCAAGTTTTATGCGCCCCAGAGATAACTTTGGATGTGCATGAAAAGCACATGGTAATTTTGTGAACTGCATTTTCAGACATGGTGGAGACATATCTTTGGATACCTTTTTTCTTTCTATCTTTCTCCTTAGGAACCAAGCCCCACCTCCAACATGGCTGCCACATCCCCAGCAACCACTCCTTAGCAACCAAGCCCCGCCTCCAACATGGCTGCCTCATCCCCAGCAACCGCTCCTTAGCAAACAAGCTCCACCTCCAACATGGCTGCCACGCCCCCAGCAACCGGTCTTTCTTTCTTTCTCTTCTTTCTTTCAGTCCTGGGGATGGAACCCAGGGGCATTCTACCTCTGAGCTACACCCCCAGCCTATTTTTCTTCTTTATTTTGAAACAGGGTCTCACTAAGTAGCTGAGGCTGACCTCGAACCTGCGATCCTCCTGTCTCAGCCTCCCAAGTACTGGGATGACAGGTGTGCACCACCAGGCCCTACTTTCCTCTCATTTTCTTTAAAGCATCTCTGTGTGACTCATACAAACAAATGCAAGTGCTGGGTTCATAGTTGTGTTGCCTATAAACAAATAAATTTTTTTTCCCTTCCTGAACACTTTTTAGCTATTTTTGGTTGGATATATGGATATGGGACCCCAGACAAACACTATGAGGTGTAATTGCCATCCACCAATAAAAAGTGTAAAAAATAATAGCATATAACGAGGAAAAAATATATATAAAATACAGCTCAGGAAGTTAAAAAGAAATACAATTGCATTAAACCCAGGTATGTGCAGGCGGAGATTTTCCTAGCAGGGAACATTTCATTCTCTGCTAATTTTATCCTCCATTTTCCTTGGGTCATTTTTGCTAAGCATTATAGATGTATTATGAGATTTATTGTTATTTTTTTTTTCTAACCAGAACATGTTGAGTTTTGCATTTCTTTTTTTGAGTATTCCTTGAACTCATGATGGCTTGGAGTGCTAATTTCAGAGTGGTTTTTTTTGTGTGTTTTTTAATGGCCTCCTTGCGAATTCCTGGAAGGCTTTCAGAAGTTCTTCGCCTAGCTTTTAGCATCTGCTCAGTAAGTGTGCAATTTATGACCTCCAGAGTGTTCTGTAGCTTCAGAAGTGGCTTCTTTCTTTCTTTCTTTTTTTCTTTCTTTCTTTCTTTCTTTCTTTCTTTCTTTCTTTCTTTCTTTCTCTCTTGCCAGTTTGAATTAAACTATGTTGCCTTGCATGTGATAGCATGTGGGAACTAATTATGCTTGTCTCCTAAGTTGGTAAATGTGAGAATCTGGGGGAAGAGAAATTTTAACAAACCTGTTCACAGAGGGTCCGGAATCCAAGATTCTATTTCTCTCTCCCCCCCTAGCCATTTTTATCTTATTTAATTTTCTCCCCAAGCCCTTTTTATTTCATTTAACTTTTTTTAAATAAAAATTTTGAAACCGGGTCCCCAACGAGTTGCTGAGGATCTCTTTTTCTAAGTCTCTGAGTCTGGCCTCGAACCTGAGATCCTCTTGTCTCAGCCTCCCAAGTCCTGGGATTGCAGGTGTACTCCACCACACCTGGCTCATTTTTAAGTTAGGTTTTTTAAAAAAAAATTTTAAATCGGTGCACTGTAAGTGTAGGCACACAACTTAATTTAGTCAGTTTTATTCCGCAGTCCTTCCCCAAATCCCCCCCTCCTTCCCCTTATCTCCTACTCCTCTACTTTACTGATCAAATGAAGAAATTACGCATAGAATACACCTGCTCGTGCTAGCGCCAACATTAAAATTGGTGCATGAAAGGGAACCTCGGAGGATTATGTAGTAATTTCCCCCTCTGGTTAAAATTCCGATGAGCTCTGTGTATACAAGCCGCCCAGCCCTGTAGACCTGTGGATAAATCTTAAGTCTCCTGTATTTTCATTTCCTGATGAACCAGGCAGGCTCGCTCTTTCAATATTTGGTGATCTGAGACATCAAACATTTTACGAATCGTGAGACAAGAAGGCTTTGCCGTGGCGATTAAGCCCTGTCTTCAAAGGAAAAGGCTGCGTCTGCAAGAAATCAACAGGTAATGCTGAACATTTGAAGGAAAAAAACCAAACGAAAAACCAAAGAAGTCAGCCGATAATGCTGAGCTTTTGAAGGAGAAAGAAAAAATTTCTGCATTTACCTTAGAAAAAGGAAGACTGAATATAAATGTGTTCTGAAAGTCCAAAGGAAACAGAGATAGCCGAGTATTTATTTTTTTTTTCTTTTAAGTTACCTGGACTTAGACGTGTAGATAAAAGTATGTATCGGTTTCTTTACCTCCAGGCTGACAATTATCTTCCTCAAACTAATCATTATCTGTTGTCTATGAACTCAAACCGAGTTAGAGAAAGAGAATATGGCACCAATTTTTGTTTTGAAGATGAAATTCTGTTTATTTTAATTTTTATTTTTTTAACTGGGGATTGAACTCAGGGGCATTCTACCTCCGAGCTATACCCCCAGCCCTATTTTTTATTCTTTAATTTGAAACCGAGTCTCACTAAGTTGCGGAGTGCCTCACTAGGTAGCTGAGGCTGGCCGCGAACCCAGATCCTCTGGTCTCAGCCTCCCGAATGCTGGGGTTACAAGCGTGCGCCACCACGCCCGGCTTCTGCTGTGATAATTCATAATCATCCAGCACCACCGCCCTCTCTGCCCTGATACTTTATGATCATCCAGTGCCACCACGTTCTCCACTCTGGTACCTTATGATCACCAAGTATCACCACCCACTCTGCTCTGATAATTTATGATCCTCAAACACCACCACTCTGGTGTGAATTTCAAGTCCGAGGGCTCAGGATGAAATCAACCTTGAAGCCGGGTGTGGTGGCGCACACTTGTAATCCCAGCATTCGGGAGGCTGAGACCGGAGGATCCAGGTTCGCGGCCAGCCTCAGCTACCTAGTGAGGCACTCCACAACTTAGTGAGACTCGGTTTCAAAATAAAGAATTAAAAAAAAATAGGGCTGGGGGTGTAGCTCAGAGGTAGAATGCCCCTGAGTTCAATCCCTAGGACCGCAAAAAAAAAAAAAAAAAAAATCAACCTTCAATTCAGCAGACGGTGTTCATGAAAGTGACTTTTAAAATAGCAACTATTTAAAATAAAACACTTTAAAAATAATGATGGAGCACAAGGGTTTTTCTTTTTCTTTTTTTTTTTTTTGAGGGGGACTCGGAGGGGGTGTTAAAGCCAGGTGCTCTGCAGAAATAAACATTAAAAACATTGTAAAAAAATTGCAAATATTGCATAAGAGTGTTTTATGTGTCTAACTGCTGAAAAGATGGCTTATTTATCCATCTCAACATTTTTTTTTCTTCTATCAGTTTTGCCTTAAGCATCACAGATGCTTTTCTGCTTTGATATACAAAAAGGGACTCGCTTTTTATCTGAAGGAAAAAAAAATAAATAGCACACGCTTTTGAAGTGTGCTATTAGGTGTTACATTTTTATGTTTTACATAAAATTACATTTTTATGTTTGATTTTTCCATAAAAGTCAATTTGTTAATGTCAAGCGGGGCATGGTGGTACATGCCTGTATTGTGAGCTAGTTGGGAGGCTGAGGCAGGAAGATCGCTTGAGTCCAGGAAGAATTGGAGGCCAGCCCGGACAACTATACGGAAACCCTACTTCAAAAGAAGAAAAAAAGCTGGGCGTGGTGGCGCACGCTTGTAATCCCAGCATTCGGGAGGCTGAGACCGGAGGATCCGGGTTTGAGGCCAGCCTCAGCTACCTAGTGAGGCCCTCCGCAACTTAGTGAGACTCAGTTTCCAAATAAAGAATAAAAAATAGGGCTGTGGGTGTAGCTCGGAGGTAGAATGCCCTTGAGTTCAATCCCCAGTACCGCAAAAAAAAAAAAAAAAAGAAAAAAAATATATAAGAAATCACAATAATCAAGTTACTACTATGGGTTGGATCTGGCTTCTCCCTGAAAGAGTCACATTCTGGTTGTTTGATCCCTAATTTGACCAGGTATAGTGGTTCACACCTGTCCTCTTGGGACTTGGGAGGCTGAGATGGGAGGATTGCACGCAGGTCGGAGACCCTCAGCCACCTAGTGAGACCCTGTTTTCAAGCGAAAAAATAAAATAGGGCTGGGGATGTAATTGAGCTGTAGGATATCCCTGGGTTTAAGCCCTAAAACCAAGAAAAAGTAAAAAGAGGCAGAGCTTGGCGGGAGGCATTTAGGTTATTGGGGCCCTCGGTCTCTGGAGGGATCGAGGCGAGTTTTGAAGGGTGTTTGAGCTTTTAGGAGGACAAGTTGCTATACCCGGGAAGGAAGGGTCGCTCCCTGGTGTCACGGAATCCATCCCTCACGAGTCTGAACCAGTGGGGCGACCCAACCTGGGGCTTGCAGACTCCAAGCTGGGTGCTAAATCAACCTGTCTTTTAAGTACAATTTCCAAACCCGGGCATTTTGTCACAGCAGCAGACGACAGACTGATACAAATACTCACAAAGATTCTTTCCGTGGATGAAGGATCAAAAAAAGGAATGTGAGGTGTTTGGCTGGAGAAATGCAAATTCCCCCAGAGAGCCCGGTGGGGAAAGAAGTGGCCCACACAACCTGGGCGTGGTGGCGCACGCTTGTAATCCCAGCATTCTGGAGGCTGAGACCGGAGGATCCGGGTTCGCGGCCAGCCTCAGCTACCTAGTGAGGCACTCCGCAACTTAGTGAGACCTGGTTTCAAAATAAAGAATAAAAAATAAGGTTAGGGGTATAGCTCGGAGGTAGAATGCCCCTGAGTTCAATCCCCAGTACCACACACACAAAAAAATAATAAGTGGCCCACACAGTCGCTGACGGTCAGAGAAGGGAGCTGGCCTGCATTGAAACAACTCGTCGTGTGATAAATAGTAATTGAGCATCTGTCTCCGTTGATATCCTCCCCGCCCGTCCTCCGAGATACCTGACCACCGCGACTTACAGCAGGAAAGATGTATTTGCTCGCGTTTTTTGGAGATTTCAGAGGTTCAGTCCAGGTGAGGCTGGGTTTGCGGAATTCAGGCTGTGGTGACAGCAGGAAGCAAAGAAGGAGGGAGAGAGAGAAGCGAGGGCGCCCTGCTCCCCACATCATGGAGGCCGGGAGCACACAGTACATCCACTACCATGGATTTTTATTTATTTATTTTTTTTGCGGTACTGGGGATTGAACTCAGGGGCATTCTACCTCCGAGGTACACCCCAGCCCTATTTTTTATTCTTTATTTGGAAACCGGGTCTCACTAAGTTGCGGAGGGCCTCACTAGGTAGCTGAGGCTGGCCGCGAACCCGGATCCTCCTTTCTCAGCCTCCCGAATGCTGGAATTACAAGCGTGCGCCACCACGCCCGGCTCCACTACCATGGATTTTTAAAATCAACTTATGAAGCAATGACCCACCTGACTCAATTCCATCAACCTTGTTTTTCACGAATCCGGGAGGTCTTCAGGACGCGTTCTATATTTAACCAAAACACCGTTTTTAAACCAGTTTCTGGGTTTCTTACGTGCTAGGATGACCCCGATTTTTTGCCTGTTCATAGCATTTGAATTTTTTTTTTTCCCAACTGCTCTTGGAAGTAGGGAGTATCGAAAATGATGATTGATCAGGCTTCGAAACTGGAGCGTGGCCATCGGAGACCCTGCTCAGGGTGGGTTTTCCCTGTTTTCTGCTTCCTAATTATTTACAAGTGTTCTTGGGCCACGAAAAAAAAAAAAAAAACCCACGTGTGCATGTATAATTCATGGACACTCCGCGCGCCGCTTCAAATTGGGAGACATGTATTATTCAAACGCCCCTGGGAAATTCATTAAAGCTACTCTTTTGACTTAAAAAAAATAATCCCAGATAGTATCCCAATGTCCAACAGCAAACTTGGTTAAACATCTTTAATATTCTATTTTTTTAGTGTAAGGAATGGGTCTACCCTAACAACGTACCTGACATCTTTTAGCTGCCTCTGAATCCGTTTCTCAATATTTTTTCCCCTAACATATGAGAAAATTCATATATTCCCCCCCTTAGATTTTTACAAAAACACTTTTACATTTCCAAGTTATTTTTTCTTTTTCTTTTTCTTTTCTTTTCTTTCTTTCTTTTTTTGAAATGCAATTTAGTCTTTAGGGCATTACCATTGGTTGAATTCCAAAGAAGTTCTAACTCAAGGGAAAGAGACTATTCCAGCTTCACGCAAATATTATTCATTTAAAATTTTTAATTGGATGCAGAGAGAGGGAAATGTATGCCCACATCCTTTAAACTCTGCTTCAAGGATCGAGGCTTCCGAATCTTTGTGAAATTATTTTCAGTCGTTTATTTTTTTTTCTCTTTTCCTGACTTAGTGGAGTTTCTTGGAGACAGGTGCTGATATTCTATTTGGTTCCATTCAGAAGGAAGTTTTACCTAAAAATCAAAAGTAAAGGTGAAAATCTGAATTCTCATATTAAAAAAATATTTTTCCTTTCTTTCATTTATTTACTTACTTATTCACTTTTGTATTGAGAATAGGGTCTCACTAGGTTGCTGAGGGTCTCACTAAGTCGCCGAGGCTGCTCTTGAACTCGCGATCCTCCTGTCTCAGCCTCCCAAGTACTGGGATTGCAGGAGTGCACCACCACACATGGCTAATTGGAACTACTGAACAGATAACAAAGAGAACGATAAAAAAAAAAGCTGAGATGGTTTTGCCTTAAGAAGTAAAAAATAAATAAATAAATAAATAAAATCTAAGGGTCGATTGAACTGAAAAAAAAAAAAAAAAACCCAAAACCTATATCACAATTGTTAGCAAATTTTTTAAAGACATTGAAACCAGGTACCAGGTAAGGTTTGGGACAATTTATTCATTTTAAATATTCTAATTATATATAACCTCTGTGTGTTTTTTTAAAAAGACATTGTTTGCAGCTGGGTGTGGTGGCACATGCCTGTCATCCCAGCACTTGGGAGGCTGAGATGGGAGGATCGCAGGTTCTAGGCCAACCTCTGCCACTTAGCAAAGAAACCCTCAGCAACCTGGTGAGACCTTGTCTCAAATTAAAAAAAATAAAATACCTCTCGGGGTGTAGCTCAGAGGTGGAATGCCCCTGGGGTTCAATCCCCTAATGCCACAAAATAATAAAAAAAAAAACTGAAAATATATATTTTTTCAGATAAACGTGTCCTGGTAAGGGGTGTAGCATGAGGCATGTCTGGGGTCTTTCTTTCAAAATCCATCGAGAAATGGGAGCCATAAATCCGCGGTTCACAGCACGTGACTTTAACGTGATATAATTGTTCCAAACCTGGGTCCCATTTATTGCGGAATCTAGAATCATTGGAAAATTGAAAAACTTCTGGTTCCAAGTATTTTGGATAAGGAAGGACCAAGCTCTAGATACTTATATAAATAATAATAATAGTAATAATAATAATAATTATTACTATTATTATTACTATTATCATCGTCATCATAGTACTGGGGATTGAACCTAAGGATGTTCGACCACCCAGCTACACCCCAAGTCCTTTTTATTTATTTATTTGCAGTACTGGGGATTGAACTCAAAGGCATTCTACCTCCTAGCTACGCCCCCAGCCCTATTTTTTATTCTTTATTTGGAAACCGAGTCTCACTAAGTTGCGGAGTGCCTCACTAGGTAGCTGAGGCTGGCCGAGAACCCGGATCCTCCGGTCTCAGCCTCCCGAATGCTGGGATTACAAGCGTGCGCCACCACGCCCGGCTCCCTTTTTATTCTTAATTTTAAAACAGGGTCTCACTCAGTGGCTGGGGGTCTCTTTGCTAAGTGGTTGAGGCTGGCCTCCAACCTTCGATCCTCCTGTCTCAGCCTCCCCAGTCCTGGGAGGACAGGCGTGCGCCACCACCACGCTCGACTTACTACATGTATTTATTTTTTTTTTTTAAAGAGCTTCTTCGACAAGGGAACTCAAAGGAAGTAAATTCGATGCAACATTGATTAAATACTTAGAGACGGCTCCGAGTTATGTGAGCGACTGCCAGAAATACAGAGATGAATACAAAATATTTGTTCTCCGGGACCAGCCCGGCTCTTATCAATAGCGCTTTTCTAAGGCACATCGAGATAAGTGTTATTCTTTATTTTGAGAGCTTAGGAGACAGCAAGAGTAATGTGTTTTAGATAGCTTCCACTTTCGGTTAAAGCCAAAAAAAAAATTTTTTTTCCCCCTCCATAAGACAGGAATAAAGTTCTATTAAAAAGTACGGTCAGGGAACATTTCCTAATTCTCCGCATCTATAATTAATAGAGTTCTTTTAGAAGGAGCGCGATATTCAAGAAAAGAGATAACGGAGAAAAGAAAATTAAATTAAATTCTGGCCATAATTAAAAAAAAAATAAATGAGGTTCAAGGTAGGACATGGTGGCGCCTGCTTGTCCTCTTGGTACTTGGGAGGCTGAGGTCGGAGGATCGCGGATCGGAGGCCAGCCTCGGCAAAGTTAGCCCAGAGTCCCTCAGTCACTCAGTGAGACCCGGTTTCCAAGTAAATTTCGGTAAAATACAAGGCTGGAAGGTAGCTCAGTGGTTAAGAGTCTCGCTACTTGCAGAGGCCGGCCTCGAACCCGCGATCCTCCTGTCTCGGCCTCCCAAGTACTGGGATGACTATAACATGCCTGGCTATGTTATAATTGCTTTGGATTTGGAATATCCCCGCAGCCTCATTTTTTTGGGCAATAAAACTAGATTTGGTGGGTCATGGCTAGAGGAGATGGCTCACAAAGAGTGTGGCCTTGAAGAGTATCTGCCCCTGGCCTCTTCTTTCTTTCTTCGTTCATTCATTCATTCATTTTTTAATTTTCTTTCATCTCTTTTTTCTCCATTCTTTCTCTTTCTTTCCTTCTTTTTCTTCTTTCTTTCCTTCTCTCTTTTTTCTTTCTTTCTATTTTC
>PVLC010006383.1:21524-35789 GCA_004027655.1 Graphiurus murinus
GTACTGGGGATTGAACTCAGGGGCATTCTACCTCCGAGCTATACCCCCAGCCCTATTTTTTTATTCTTTATTTTGAAACCGAGTCTCACTAAGTTGCGGAGTGCCTCACTAGGTAGCTGAGGCTGGCCGCGAACCCGGATCCTCTGGTCTCAGCCTCCCGAATGCTGGGATTACAAGCGTGCGCCACCATGCCCGGCTCTTTCTATTTTCTTTTATCTCTCTTTTTTCTCCATTCTTTCTCTCCTTTTCTCTTTTTCTTCTTTCTTTCCTTCTCTTTTTTTTCTTTCTTTCTTTTATCATTATTTCTTCCTCTTTCTTTTTTCTCTCTTCTCTCTCTCTCTCTTTCCAAAAGCCACGCGCTGAGGCGTTCGCTCCCACCCTTCCATGTAACCCCCATGCCTTTGAAACCACGGACCACCATTAACATTTCCTCCTCTGAGTCGGTCTCGTCAAGCATTGTGGCCACAGCAAAGGGAAAGCTGGCCAAGGCCGGTGTCTAATGAGAGAAATTCAAAACATACCAAGCCACGCTGGTCAGCAATTATACCTGGAGGCTGCGATTTCCTTCTTTTAATGTCTGACAGAAAAAAAAATGAATAAAAGCAGTCATTTTATGTGAGTCTCGGGTAAAATATTAACCGAACTCGATCTAGTCGACATTCAAGACATGCTCCAGCCAGGCGTGGTGGCACACGCTTGTAATCCCAGCATTCGGGAGGCTGAGACCGGAGGATCCGGGTTCGAGGCCAGCCTCAGCTACCTAGTGAGGCACTCCGTAACTTAGTGAGACCCTGTTTCAAAATAAAGAATAAAAAATAGGGCTGGGGGTGTAGCTTGGAGGTAGAATGCCCCTGAGTTTAATCCCCAGTACCGCAAAAAAAAAAAAAAAAAAAAAAAAAAAGACATGCTCCGTCTAACAAGGGCGGAATTTACATTCTTTTTGAATGAACGCGGAATATCCGCAAAGGTAGATCAATCTCTGACCTGTAACACAAGCACTGATAAATTTCCAAGAATTCCAGTCTTACAAAATCTGTCCTCTGACCACAAGGGAATTAAATCGGAAATTTATGCTGCTCAAATCTCTAGGAAGTTCTTACCTGTGTGGGACTTTGTAATCCATGGGTAAAAAAAATAAATAAATAAAATTGAAAAGACGGAAATTAGAAAGTGTTGTAATAAAATAATATTGGAGCCGGGCGTGGTGGCGCACGTGGTGGTAATCCCAGCATTTGGGAGGCTGAGACGGGAGGATCACAGGTTCACGACCAGCCTCAGCTACCTAGTGAGGCCCTGCGCAACTTAGTGAGAACTGGTTTCAAAATAAAGAATAAAAAATAGTTCTGGGGGTATAGCTCAGAGGTAGAATGCCCCTGAGTTCAATCCCCAGTACCGCAAAAAAAAAAAAAAAAAAAAAAAAAAAAATTGGAAATACAACATAGTAGCATTTTTTTCCCCCTGTGGAACATTGTATAAATGAATGCCTAGATTAGCAAAAAAATCCTCCAAACAAGTCACTTGTATTTTGAGAAACCAGAGAACAATGGCAATTTTAATCCACAGAAAGTGCAAGAAAAGGAAAAGGAAACATCAAAGTAGAGATTAATGAAATTTAAAAAAATTATATATATATATATAGTTGAATAAGTCCAAGGTTGGACCTTTGAGAAAATAAATCACAACCTTTTTTCTACCTAGCAAGCCTGAGCAGAAGAAAAAGAAGACAATCTCCTAAAAATCGACCCCAGAAATCAAAGGAGAGTCTTTGCGACTGAGTCTACGTACAGCAAATTAGCAATAAGGTCATTTTCGGAATAACTTCATACCTGAAAATTTCACCATATAGATGAGGCAGAAAAAACCCTTAAAACGCTCCAATGACCAAAGTCCATGCAGTAAGAAATAGCTAAACACAGTAGTATCATGCTACTAAACAAATAGAATTTGTTTTTGAAGACTTTTTTTTTTTTAAGCAAAAATGAGCAGACACGGCAAACACAAACAAAAAATCAAACCAAACCCAAGAACAGTCCAGTATTCATTGGTGGTGAACTATACTACACATTTAAGGAAATCAATGCCGATTCTATACTCTACCAGAAAGGCAAAGAGAGGCAGATACTTCTGGATAATTTTCCTGCAAAAAAAAAAAAGAAAGAAAGAAAAAGAAAAAAAAAAAAGAAGCAGAGCAGCACAGCAAAGTATGTTTGGGTCGAAGCCACAGATAGTCCTGTGGTGAAGAGTTTTCTTCTTCCAATTCTTTATGTTTGACTCTTGGCTTTTGCACATTCTGAAAAGTAAAGTCACCTTACGGCATAAACACAAAAGACAAAGCCACAGCCACAGGAATATATTTTTATTTAAAAAAAAAAAAAAAGAAGCCGGGCGTGGTGGTGGCGCACGCTTGTCATCCCAGCATTCGGGAGGCTGAGACCGGAGGATCCCGGTTTGAGGCCAGCCTCAGCTACCTAGTGAGGCACTCCGCAACTTAGTGAAACTCGGTTTCAAAATAAAGAATTAAAAAAAAAAATAGGGCTGGGGGTGTAGCTCGGAGGTAGAATGCCCCTGAGTTCAATCCCCAGTACCGCAAAAAAAAAAAAAAAAAAAAAAAAAAAAAAAAAAAAAGAAAGAAAAGAAAAGCCCAAGTGCTTCATGCATGCAGACGCAAAATTTCAAAACGGTCTGCAATGCGTAAATAGAAATCTAACAAACGGTACGTTTTAGGTCCATGTCACTCATCACACGCCGATTTTTGTCTCCGTAAGTATTTTCATCTTTCCGTACAAGAAGCATAAAATCGGAATGCCATTTTATGACATCAAACACTTAAAAATGCATGCTGGCTCGTTTCCTTTCTGATGACTCTGGGTACTTTTTTTTTTAGCTGTATTTTCATTGGGATAAGATGCTAATCGTGTGTTTTTATCATCGTCATCATGGTAAACTTTGCAATTTTTGGCATTAAATGCATCTATAACGTTGTGCAAACAACGCCCAACCCAATGAGTGATTAATAATGCTGAGCTTCCCTATTAGGGTTCTCCAGAGCTAGCAGAGCTCGCAGGACGTGTAGGTGTCAGAGGGGATTTATCAGACCCCAAGCTCGAGGTCCCCCGCGGCCTCCTGCATCTGCAGAGACGGAGGCACCAGCAGCATCCAAGAGCTGGAGCCTCAGAATCAGAGTCAGAATCAGAGAACGCAGCCCCAGGCCAAGATGGAGGGGCCAGGACACTCTCCAGAGAGACCAGGGTGGAAGGCCAGCTGCAAGAGCTGAAGGCGCCGGTGTCCCGGGTCAGAGCAGAGCAGGCGCGCTTTCCTCAGGAAGAACCACGAGTGACCTCACGCGCCTTCCTCCTCCTTTATATCCAGGTCCTGAGCCTATCAGAGCAGGGCTGCCCACCTTCAGGGCGGGACCTCCACTTCCATTGGCCCTGACACATGCCAATCATCTCATCAGCACAGTCAGGGCGGGACTTCCCCTTCAGTCAACCATTACATATGCCAATCATCTCTTCAACACCTTCAGGGCGGGACTTCCCCTTCCACCTGTTGTTACATATGCCAGTCATCTTATCAACACATTTAGGGCGGGACTTACTCTTCAACCAACCATTACCTATGCCAATCATTTCTTCAACACATTCAGGGCGGGACTTCCCCTTCCACATGCCCTGATATCCTGAGTGAGAGCAGATGCGCTTTTGTCAGGAAGAACCACACACCACCTCACGCGGCTTCCTCCTTCTTTATATCCAGGTCTTGAGCCTATCAGAACAGGGCTGCCCACCTTCAGGGCGGGACTTCCCCTTTCAACTAGCCACTACATATGCCAGTCATCAACAATTTCAGGGCGGGACTTCCCCTTCCATCTGCCATTACACGTGCCAATCACTTCATCGACAAATTCAGGGCGGGACTTCCCTTTCAACCTACAGTTACATATGCCAATCATCTTATCAACACACTCAGGGCAGGACTTCCCTTTCAACCTACAGTTACATATGCCAATCATCTCAACACATTTAGGGCGGGACTTCCCTTTCAACCTACAGTTACATATGCCAATCATCTCATCAACACACTCAGGGCGGGACTTCCCTTTCAACCTACAGTTACACATGCCAATCATCTCAACACATTTAGGGCGGGACTTCCCTTTCAACCTACAGTTACATATGCCAATCATCTTATCAACACACTCAGGGCGGGACTTCCCTTTCAACCTACGGTTACACATGCCAATCATCTCATCAACACATTTAGGGCGGGACTTCCCTTTCAACCTACAGTTACATATGCCAATCATCTCATCAACACACTCAGGGCGGGACTTCCCCTTCAACTTGCCCTGACATCATCTCAACACATTCAGGGCGGGACTTCCTCTTCAGCCTGTGATGACATATGCCAATCATTCCGTCATCAACATACCCATAATCACATAATCTTAGAGTCACGCTGACACACATGCACACAGCTCTTGGTGAGCTTCCCGCTGGCTTCCTCTCCACTCCCTCCCTTTCCCCACACGGGGTATTGAGGTCGACATTGGTATTCTCACACATGTCTATAATAGCAATAGAAACATTTTCTTCATTAATTATTTCTCTCTCTCTCTCTTCCCCTCCTTTCCTTTAGACTCCACTGTTATTTCTCCTCCGGTATCTAAATCCCTTCTTGTATCCCGATGACTCCCTAGCTTCCACATAGGAGAGAAAACAGGTGACCCTTTTCTTTCTGTGACTGGTGAATCTCACTTAACAGAATGTTCCTCCGGGTCCACCCGTTTTCCTGCCGACAACATTATTTCGTCCTTCTTCATGGCTGAATAGTACTCCATTGCGTGTCTATACCCCTATTGTAATCCAGTAATCTCGTCGAATGGCAAAAACAGTTTAAGTTCATGAAAAGTATTTCTACCTTCCGTCGATGCTCCTGACATGTGCTAGGATTGCATCCCCGTGTATTCCGCATAATTAAAAGCGTGTCGTAATTACGGGTGCATGTCGTACTCCTAACCAACTAAGCATCGTGGCTGAGCCTAGCCTTCCTTGAAACATGCTCAGAACACTTAACGTCAGCCTAAAGTTGGGCAAAGTCTCCCAAGACAAAGCCCGCTTTATAGTAACGTGTTGAAAATCTCATGCAATTTATGTAATATACTGAATGCAAGGCGGAGAACACGGTGGCTGGTTGTGGGCGTCTACTTTAGCATTTGTAGCATGAAGTCGAACTCTTGTAAGGTTACTGCTGTCCGCAAATCTCTTGTATATCGCCAGGAGAAAAGGAGACTATTACATATCACCGAAAAGGAAGGAGGGTTTTCCACGATACTGCCGACACCGAGTACTAGAAAAAAAAAATATATATATATATATTTCTTATTTTTATTTTTGTATTTCATCTATTGAAAACCTTAAATATTAAGGTCATAGACTTTAGACATTGGGGTACATTGGTGTGCACCGTGATTTTCATTTATGACATATCTTTTCCCCAAATTCTCTCTCTCTCTCAGGCGTGTGAAGCAGATGCAGTAAAACTGAGCTATATCCAGCACTCCAAATAATCTTGCATTCATAGTTCCTGCTCTCGCTTGCATTCTAGCATATTTTCAGGCCTGGGAAAATTCCACCAATGCACTTTTTCTCTTAACCCCCTCTTACAATAATACCATCAAATAGTTCTGAAAACCCTTACTAGAAATTTGGAAGCGTGAAGTTTGCCGCCGAAATTTTCCACGTCGATGGACAGTAAATGTGGTGTCATCTCACATTCCATTTTAAAAAAGTAAATTACAATCAGGTAATCATTATTTCCTACTATATGTTACTAAAAAGTTATCTAACACCTACAATTAATGTTTATAAATTTATATACATTTCATGTACACGTATATATTTTTATAATCTTATATAATACATTTATATGTATATATAAATGTGCATGTATATATTCTTCAGTTTATACATCTTTATACATAAATTCATATATATCTATCTATATATATATATAAACTCAGATTTTCCTTTGAGTTTTGGTTTTCATAATAAAATCTTGAAGCCCCCCAAGTCAGGGAATGATCTGGAATATTTATAATATCATAAAAAGCCTCAGTTGTAAATTTAAGCCTCGCTAAAAAAAAAAAAAAAAAAAGGAGGGGGAATCTCACGCAACTAAACAACAGCTGCCTTGCAAAAGTTCTAAGACAATTGGAGACGAAATTCCTAAATGGAACATATTTCAGAAGTCAGTTAAATTTTATGGTCTTTATGATCATTTTTATAGAGGCTGGAAAACCTCTAGGGAAGTGAATTAAAGTTGATCTTTTTGCTTGTAATAAAACAAAGAACATCCTATTTTACCTAAGGGGATGTCTTCGAAAATGACTTTTGAAGTAAAAAAAAAAAATCGTAAAAGTTAAAAAAAAAATAAGAAAGGAAAAGAAACCCACAGAGGTTATCTACATTATTCTCCATGCTGATTTCTCATGCATATATGCAAATATATGTTTGTGGATATCTGTACATCTATCTATCTAATTATCTATCTAATTATCTATCTATCTAATTATCTATCTAACTATCTATCTAATTATCTATCTATAAGGCAGTCAACTACCCTATCAGTCTATCTATCTATCTATCTATCTATCTATCTATCTATCTATCTATCTATCTATCTATCTATCTATCTAATCTATCTATAAGTCAGTTAACTACCCTATCAGTCTATCTATCTATCCATCTATCTATCTATCTATCTATCTATCTATCTATCTAATTATCTATCTATCTATCTATCTATCTATCTATCTATCTATCTATCTATCTATCTGTCTATCTAATTATCTATCTATCTATCTAATTATCTATCTATAAGTCAGTTAACTACCCTATCAGTCTCTCTCCCTATCTATCTATCTATCTATCTATCTATCTATCTATCTATCTATCAATCATCTATCATCATCATCATTATCTTCTTCAACATCATTATTATTATCTGTCATCTATCTATCTATCTATCTAATTATCTATCTATCTATCTATCTATCTAATTATCTATCTACAAAGCAGTCAACTACCCTATCAGTCTATCTATCTATCTATCTCTCTCTATCTAATTATCTATCTATCCATCTATCTATCCATCCATCTATCTATCTATCTATCTATCTATCTCTCTATCTATCTATTTATCTAACTATCTATCTATAAGGCAGTCAACTACCCTATCAGTCTGTCTATCTATCTATCTATCTATCTATCTATCTATCTATCTATCTATCAATCATCTATCATCATCATCATTATCTTCTTCAACATCATTATTATTATCTGTCATCTATCTATCTATCTATCTAATTATCTATCTATCTATCTATCTATCTATCTATCTAATTATCTATCTACAAAGCAGTCAACTACCCTATCAGTCTATCTATCTATCTATCTCTCTCTATCTAATTATCTATCTATCCATCTATCTATCCATCCATCTATCTATCTATCTATCTATCTATCTATCTATCTCTCTATCTATCTATCTATTTATCTAACTATCTATCTATAAGGCAGTCAACTACCCTATCAGTCTGTCTATCTATCTATCTATCTATCTATCTATCTATCTATCTATCTATCTATCTATCTATCTATCTATAAGGCAGTCAGCTACCCTATCAGTCTGTCTGTCTGTACATCTACCTATCATCTAATGTACCTCACTGATCAGAAGCGATGTCCTCCCCAAACTCTGACTTGGCACTGTGCAGTTATCAATTTGTAGGTCCATTTCCAGAACGTGGCGATGCGAATCATTCTTCCATACCATACACCTCGTGCTGTGGCCTGAATCCACCCCTGGGCCCCTACGTGAAGCTCAAATCCCTTGTGAACATGTGAATTATCTCAACACGCCCAAACTCCAATTTGGACACGAGGGTCATGGCTCCGATTCTCAGGTTCAGAGCTGGTGTTGTGGGTGTAGACTGATTTTTAAACCATTCATTTCATTTGCAATGCTTTTTAAGAATTGGATTTTTGAGGGGGTCTCCCTTGAAATATTCATCTAGAATATGATTTTGTTTTTCTGCGAATCATGATTGAATTTTTTTTTTGAACAGCTGGGTTTTTTCTGGTAGTTCCTCTGAATCCATTGAAGCTTCTACAATAAGGGAATAAATATTAATGGACCCGATGATATCCATGAAAACACAATAAATCGTTGCATTCATTTTCGTAACCACACTTTGGGAAATTTGCATTTTGGGTTCCAATGCTCAAGGCATAAAAGACGTGAAATTAAACACGAGCTTGCCAGGAATTTACTGGGACTTGAGGATGATATGTAAAATTTAGGGGATGGAAAATGGACTTTAAAAATCTGCTTACGTTTTATTTGTTCTTTAATGCTCCATTCCTGATGATATAGTAATCTTTGCCAAAGTTAACTACTTTCTTTCTTACTCTTGCATACATTTAAAAAATAACATATTGAATTTGTTGACAAAGATAGAGCATGAGCTGGGTGTGGTGGCGCCCACCTGTAATCCCAGTACTTGGGAGGCTGAGGCAGGAGGATTGTGGATTCAGGGTCAGCCTCAGAAAGTAATGAGACCCTCAGCAAATTAGTGAGAGCCTGTCTTCAAAAAATGAAAACAAAATTGGGCTGGGGTGTAGCTTGAAGGTTGAATGTCTCTGGTTTTGCACACATACACCACACACACACACACAGAGCATAGATTAAATTTTGCATTATTTTAAAACAAAATTACAGAGCCGGGCGTGGTGGTGCACGCTTGTCATCCCAGCATTCGGGAGGCTGAGACCGGAGAATCAGGGTTCGCGGCCAGCCTCAGCTACCTAGTGAGGCACTCCGCAACTTAGTGAGACTCTGTTTCAAAATAAAGAGTAAAAAATAGGGCTGGGGGTGTAGCTTGGAGGTAGAATGCCCCTGAGTTCAATCCCCAGCACCGCCAAAAAAAAAAAAAAAAAAAAAGATAAAAACAAAATTGGTCTGGGGTGTAGCTTGAAGGTTGAATGTCTCTGGTTTCGCACACATACACCACACACACACACAGAGCATATATTAAATTTTGCATTATTTTACAACAAAATTACAAATGGAAATAAATCTGTCAACTTGCGCCTCAAGTTCTTTGCTTTTATATGCCGTGTGTGCAGAGTGAGTGGAGAGACATTCGGCCAACCAGATGGAAACCTACCTGTCTCTTCAGAAATCAGAAAATTTATCACCGGATACAAGAAAATTACTGGTTGGAAAACCCCAATGCCCAATACTCCACAATAAAAGTTATTAGTGTAAAGTTTGATACAAAAGAAGAAGAAGAAGAAGAAGAAAAAAAGGGACATGAAGCACCTTCAGGAAGATATAAATTTGTATTTGTGGTCTATGGAGGTTGCAGGTAACCTCCACCGTCGTTATTATCATCGTCATCAGTACCATCACCACCGCTATCAACACCCCCACTGCTATAACACCAGCAGCATCACCGGCATCATCACTGCCCTGTCACCATTACTGCCATCATCAGCGCCCTCACTATCACAATCACTGACATCATCAACGCTACCGTCATTATTATCAGCACGACTATCACCACCACCATCACCATCACCTTCACCACCACCTCCATCCTGCTCATCTTCATCGTCACCAGCTTCATCATAACCATCAAAGTTTTATAGTCTTACGAGAAAAGGCATCCTGTTTTATTTTTTTTTCTTACACGTGTGAGGCACTATCTCTACTGTATTAGAACTACCATTTTTATGTATTTATTTATTTTTTGTGCGGTACTGGGGATTGAACTCAGGGGCATTCTACCTCCGAGCTACACCCCCAGCCCTGTTTTTTATTCTTTATTTATTTTTCAGTACTGGGGATTGAACTCAGGGGCGTTCTACCTCCGAGCTACACCCCCAGCCCTATGTTTTATTCTTTATTTTGAAACCGAGTCTCACTAAGTTGCGGAGTGCCTCACTAGGTAGCTGAGGCTGGCCGCGAACCCGGGTCCTCCGGTCTCAGCCTCCCGAATGCTGGGATTACAAGCGTGCACCACCACGCCCGGCTCTACTATCACTTTTATCACCAGCACCATAATCATCACCACCACCTCCATCCTGCTCATCTTCATCGTCACCAGCTTCATCATAACCATCAAAATTTTATAGTCTTACAAGAAAAGGCATCCTATTTTATTTTTTTCTTACACGTGTGAGGAACTTTCTCTACTGTATTAGAACTACAATGTTCACTTGTAGATTGTATTAAAATGGGGCCAAAGACTGGACGGTCCACTTATTTTCGGAAGAAGGGAATTCTGCATCGGGATTTGCCCGTCGTCGTAAGCCCCTTCTTAGCAGTACCTATAAAAATTTTAGAAATAAATGAGTTAGGGGAAGGAAAGGGAATTTTCCACGTGACGTGATATATGAGTCTTTACAGAAACAGTCAAAACCACAGTGAGATGCCAATTCATTCGTGCTAGTACGACAATCACTAATAAGACAAAAAAAAAAAAAAAAAAAAAAAGCAAGTGTTTTGAAGGATCCAAGAGAACTGGAATTCTTGTGCACTGAATAGTGAGAGTGTAAAAATTGTTCTTTGGTAAACCAGGACAGCTGTTCCAACATTTGAACTCAGCTTCCAGGTGGTCCAACTCTATACATCGGAGTGTACCCAAGAAAAATGAAGATATTTGCCTATGCAAAATCTTGCGCAGAAATTCTCATCAATTTTGTTTTCTAATGTGTGGAGATTGAACCCAGTTGATTCGATCTCTGAGTAATACCCCCAGCCCTATTTTATTTTTATTTCATTTAATTTTATTTTTATTTCATTTAATTTTATTTTTTTATTTCATTTCATTTTATTTTTATTCCATTTTATTTTTATTTCATTTCATTTTATTTTTATTCCATTTTATTTTTATTTCATTTCATTTTATTTTTTAAATTTCATTTCATTTTATTTTATTTTTATTCCATTTTATTTTTATTTCATTTCATTTTATTTTTATTTTATTTTATTTCATTTTTATTCCATCTTACTTGGAAGCAGAGTCCTGCTAACTTGTGCTTGGAGAGGATAAACTTAAAGACACCTATATGCACACCCTACTTTATTTAGGGTTCTTTTAGAGAGAGACCTGTGTGTATACCATTATTGCATCAAAAACATTTGCTGACATTGAAACTGTGATTTCCTGGTAGGCACCTCACTTGGTTCACCACCCCTGGAATTTGATGAGCTCTTAAAAAAGCTTTTTTAGCCCAGAAACGTAGAGGTGCATATCCATGCCGTTCTACTGCTAGAGGGCTTTTTCCACCTGCATTTTAACACCTGCATTTTTAAGACAGCTGACGAAATTGAGAATATACAAGGACGGAGGTGGACAATGCCTCCCTACCTCTCAAATTTTCTTTTGAGGTGAGATCCAGCCAACCAACGCTCCCTGCTCAAGTCAGTCTCCATTTTTGCTCTAACTTTGCTAAGTGCTGATATAATCATTACTTTTTTTTTTTGGTGTCTGCATGCTTTTAGATTCCTATTTTTTTTTTTTTTTGGTGCTACTCGGGGTTGAACTCAGGGGGCATTCTACCTCCAAGCTACACCCCCAGCCCTATTTTTAATTTTTTAAAAAATTTTGAAACAGGGTCTCACTAGGTTGCAGAGGGTCTCATTAAGCAGCTGAGGCTGGCTACAAAGCTGTGATCCTCCGGTCTCAGCCTCCCAAATACTGGGATGACAAGCGTGCACCACCATACCTGGCCAGATGCTCATAATCTAAGAATCACCCTTTTGTGCATCTTCAGCTGTGGCTTTGAATTTTGATACCAGCATACATGTAGAGGTCAGGCTAGTATTGGTGAAAGGGAAATAAAAATGTAAAAAAAAAAGCCTTTTCTCTCTTTTCTTCACTCATTAATATCATCACAAACCAGGTCTTTATTTCTCTTGGCCATCAATCAACTACTGTCATTTTGCAGACCATCAGATGAACAAACTTCAACTTAAATTCATTTTCAATTCCAGTTCCAATTTAAAAATTCAAATATTCAGAATTCAAATATTTCAAATTCAAACATTCGAAATTCAACTATTTCAAAATCAAAAATCGCATGTTCCATATTCAAATAACTCGTTTAAATATTTAGAATTCAAGTATTTCAAATTCAAATATTCAAACTTCAAATACTCCCCATTCAAATATTCAAAATTTAAATGTTTCAAGTTCAAAATTCAAATATTCCAAATTCAAATACTTCAAATTCAAATACTCCAAATTCAAATATTTCAAACTCAAAAATACAATATTCAATATTTCAAGTTCAAATATTCAAAATTTAAGTATTTCAAATTCAAAATTCAAATACTTCAATATTCCAAATTCAAATATTTCAAATTCCAAAATACAATGTTAAAATATTTCAAATTCAAATATTCAAAATTCAAATATCCCAGATTCAAATATTTCAAATTCAAATATTCAAAATTCAAATATCCCAAATTCAAATATTTCAAATTCAAATATTCAAAATTCAGATATTTCAATTTCAAAATTCACATATTCAAAATTAAAATATTTCAAGTTCAAATATTCAAAATTCAAATTCAAATTTGTTCTTAGATTCATTTGTTTTTTTAAAAAAAGTTTTTCTCGTATAAGAGGGCTTACAAGTCAAGTCTAAGAGTGCATTTGTCTAATTCGGAGAAATTCATGTATTGGTGGGTTTTCTTGAAAGGCCTTTTAGTAAGTGCTAGGCATCTTACTGAGGACTGAAAGCAGGGGAAGTGAATCTTTTCCTAGGTAGAGTCTGCGTGCGTTTCAAAGGGAGGACTCTCGTATTCCTCTCTCATTCCCACTTTTACTCTCTCGAACGTTGGTTACCCTATTCATCTGCGTCCTGGAAGCATTAAATAGAAAACACCAGCCGGGCGTGGTGGCGCACGCTTGTCATCCTAGCATTCGGGAGGCTGAGACCGGAGGATCTGGGTTCGCGGCCAGCCTCAGCTACCTAGTGAGGCACTCCGCAACTTAGTGAGACTCGGTTTCAATAAAAGAATAAAAAAAAAATAGGGCTGGGGGTGTAGCTCGGAGGTAGAATACCCTGAGTTCAATCCCCAGTACCGCAAAAAAAAAAAAAAAAAAGAAAACGCCAGACACCTGCAATTCATCAGTGCTGAATTTCATGCCATTCTGGGCAGCCAGATAAAAATCATACAGTATCTTATCCTGCCTCGCCTGCAATGTGAATCATTTCGCCAACCAGCGTATCCACCCTGTATATGCTACCCTACCGTTACTGACCTACCAGCTGTCTCGCTCATCAGAGCGACTGTCTTGGTATCTCAGGACTTGTGTCCAAATATCACTTTTTTTTATGTCTTTTTTTTTTTTTTTGCGGTACTGGGGATTGAACTCAGGGGCATTCTACCTCCGAGCTACACCCCCAGCCCTATTTTTTATTCTTTATTTTGAAACCGAGTCTCACTAAGTTGCAGAGGGCCTCACTAGGTAGCTGAGGCTGGCGGCGAACCCGGATCCTCCGGTCTCGGCCTCCCGAATGCTGGGATTACCAGCGTGCGCCACCACATCCGGCTCTGTACTCCTTATTTCAATGGCACCAGCTGCGCTCTATAAATCACCCGTCACTCGCAGTTGCCCGCGATTCCCCAGGATGCCAACGCGACCCTCTTGCAAGCTGCATTATGCCAACGCATCCTGATAGAAGCGGGAGCTTAAGGTTAATGAGCATTGGTGATAAATGGAAACCAGGCACGCCGCTGCTTCGCTTCGGGTCTAAGGGGTGCAGTACAGGTGGCGGCAAGCCTATCAGCCAGGCAGGAACATTCCAGAAGAAAGAAAAAATAAAATAAATAAATAAATAAAAAGGATAAATAACCCTTCAAGTGCCTGCTGTCTGATTTGCGCCAGAGAATAGGGGCCGAGATGCACACGCGCCATGATTATCGTGCAATGGGTGCTGTTTAGGTTTTCTACCTGTGTAGACACAGAACAAAAAGGGCAGAGGGCCGGACACTGTGCTTAGGGCCTGGGCGGCTGCAGAGCCATGATTGACAGCGACCTCCTTAGACCTCAGGGACAGCAGGCAGCCATGTTGGAGGCGGGACTTGGTTGCTATGAAGTGGTTGCTGGGGGCGTGGCAGCCATGTTGGTGACGGGGCTTGGTTGCTAAGGAGCGGTTGCTGGGGACTTGGCAGGCATGTTGGAGG